>APFE031231654.1:38126-116047 GCA_000404065.3 Pinus taeda
AAACCAGTCAAAAAGTATATATCTGATGGCTCGATTTCAAGCTGGTGCCCACCAATAAAGAAGCACTAGTCTTGTATACTCCATCTATCAACCAGCCACTGCAAAAAGTCCACCTGGGCCCTCATGCCAGGTATGGCCCAGAATTTGTATAAGCCACATGCCTTCAATGCATCAATTGAAGGTTGATGATTCATCGCGACAAGGTCTACATCCTCATGCTCCCATTCTTGCCAATCAAGCATGATGTTTATCCTACATCCAAGTAAAAAGGTGATTTAGAATACATAAAATTGATTTCTTTGGGTAATTTTTTGAGTTAGTTAGGTTTTTACAAACCTTTGCGTGGGGTACGCACCCTCTTGTTAGGGACAGTGCATGAGGCCCGCACCTTTCCTTCACGGCAGGTGCGTACCCCCGACTTTTTTCCCATTGCAAAAAAGTCGGGGTACGCGGGTCCCCTGTGGTAAACCCGCGGGCCCCCGCGCGCGGGTTTTGAAACCTAGAAACCTCCTAAAAATAAAAATCAACCCCTAAAAAACAATTTCAAATGGATAGAAATGAAGAGTAGGATGATGTGGATTACCTGGAGGAGACAATGTTTGATTTCGACGAACGAATTTTCCGCAATCTTCACAGGAAGTTTCTGGTCAAAAGCCCTTTTTTCTCACCCAAATCTCAATTGGTAAAAATGAATGGTAAAAAGTCCTTTTTATAAGTTTTTTGAGTAAATAAATTCCAAATTTGTTTATGTTTCACTTTGAAAAGGTGTTTTTTGTGACATTTTTACCCATTTTTAAACAGGTATGAGTAATGTTTCAGTTTTTGTTCAGGGTAACGGATTTTTTAGGCTAAATCGGTCAGTTTCAACGAAAAAACATTAGAGTCACCTTTAAGCTCTTTTCTGACTCCCAAAACATGAAAAGATTGCCAAGTTTTTCTTTTTAAGCTCGTTAAAACGGAACTAAAAGACGGTCCTCTTACAACTCTTTTCTAACCGTAAAAACACGAAAAGGTTGTCGGGTTTTTGTCATTTCAAATTCGATATTGGTCATAAAATGACGTGTCATTGATCACTTTTTTACTTTTTCGGATCAAAGGCACTAATTAGGAAAAGTACTCCTTGGTTGTAAAAGATAAAGCGGTTCTCTCAAGTATTATTTTATACTTTTTCGGGCTTGGGAGACACAAATTTACGAAAAAGGTCAACCCTGGAGTCTTCTTAAGTTTTTTCAGACTATCTAAAAATGAAAAACGTCGAGTTTTTCCTATACTAGACTCGTTAAATTTCGACAGCAAAGGACCTATTCAATTACAAACAGGAACGGACCACTCCTTCTTAGGGTTCGAATTTAAACTAGGTTGGACTCATCCGAAGGATGAGCTTATAATCAAGCATATGTTATCCTTCCTCAAGCTTGTAAAAAATAAAGAGGTACTTGCCAGAAATGTGGGGGAAAAGAGAGAAAAGTGAGTCTGTTTGTCATACTTTATAACCACTCTTGAACACGACACTTTCATTCACCTGGGTTGGGAAATCCTTTACCTAACAGTTGATCAAACCATATTGAAAGTCTTCAGCCGGTTTCTGGGTATTAACTTTGGGTCAAATGTCACCAAACCATCTATCGTGTCGTTATGTGTTCAAGAGGTCAGTGCAAATAAGCCATTCATCTGCAAAATGTCTGTCATCCATCTTGACCATCCCTGAGTCAGTCCTTGCAACTAAATTTCTTCAACTTGATCTATGATTTCGTGTCGTGGGCTTGCCTACGACGGATCGCTTTCTATCGACTTCAACTCATTATCTAGAAAGATGATCTAGGAATCGTCAGTACCTTGAAATCTGCATGCCTCAATGGCAGGTTTCTCGCTTTTGACGACAGTTTACATCATTGACTTTCGATCAAGGGATTCCATGACATGTTCGACATCAACACATCTTATCACATTTCATGGATTGTGCTGAGTACTTTGAGAGCCATTGTCATTATTGGTGGTTTCTCTCACGCTTGTTACAGTTTACATCATTGACTGGTAATCAAGTGGTTTCTACCATGTTCGACTTCGACACATTCAATCACATGGATAGAATCGTACTATTTCGGGACGTAGAAATGAAGACCCTGGATCTAGTTTCCACCATCCAGGCTGCAAGGAATTTTGTATTCATTATACTATGGACTATTCATAAACAAATGGCTACATCCATACTGTGTCCACATGTGTCTGTACTTATGATGTGTTACGAGATCATTCCTATATCAGAGCAGTAGTTAGTCTTCTAGTCAGTTTTCAGTCTCTTAGTCAGTTTTTATCTGAGTATGGGAATGCCTACCTCAGCGATGATATGATCTCATATATATATTTTGCATTGAATGTTTTTACAGGTTCCAACCGGGCTCTCCGCAAGATGATCCTCGAAATGATAAAGTACTTCACTCTTCCTAAATGATAAATGAAATCCTCATCTACTACAGAATTCGCACTTTAGGGGGCAATCTGTTACACAAAAATATCGTCACCTTGATTATTTGCAGTCGTATGGGTCTATCACCACCTATACTAGCCTCCTAAGCAAGTCTCAGACCTCAGCTCTTCAAAACAAGCTTTGGAAATGAGAGAAAGACATCAAAAAAGCAATGTAACTCTGGTTCCGGACTTTCTCTCACTTTTTCCTGGTGGCCCGCACCTTTTGTTCAGAGTACCTGCGTACTTATACGCTCTGTATGTAAAGGGGAGGGTGCGTACCCCTGTAAAAGTCAAAAGGTGCAATTTTTATCTTAAAAAACTCACTTTGGATTAATTATAGATGTTTCTAGAAGGAACTTTGACGTGGATTGTTTGCTCAAAGTGGTTCATGCATCCCAAAAGAGAAGGAGCTAATCCCTTGTTAGGAGGAGCTATCCCTTTGAAGGAGGATTCTATCCCTTTGAAGGAGGACCTCGTAACTACCCTCCATTGCACTATAAATTGAGGCATTGGGTTAGTAGCTAGAGAGGTTAGAAGCTGAACATTTTTTAGGGTAAATGCTGGTGAAATCAAGACTTCCTATTTGAGCTTAAGAGGAGAGATCACATACCTTTTTGGCTTCATTGGGGTGTGAGTGAAGCTTGTCAAAGTAGAGGAGACTTCTTGTTGGACCCTGGGAGGAGCTTGTACAGCGTCAAGGCAAAGGTTGTAAAGTTCTTCTTCTTTTGAATTAATACAATCAGACTCATTTTTCTCAACAAGTATCTCATGTTATTTGTTTCATGGACTCCTTGATTTTCATGTTAAATATGTTTTATAATACTGGTTATTCAGGTTCTATTTAATCGTTTGCCTTGTTTGTGTTTGCAGGTTTGCGATAAAGGAACTTACTTGGATCAAAGGAGCAAAGGCATCCCCAAACTTGCGTTGGACATGAGGTAGGCCTTAAACACATTTTCTTGCCATTATTTATAAAGCGCATTTAGAGAAAGATAGTGTCTGGTTGGTTTGTTTGTCATTAGGTCTTCATTAGATTCTAGGAAGGTCTATCTTGTCCGCAAGATCGACTCATTCTGCGTGACACAAGGCACTAGTTGAGAAAGAGACCATCAAGAAGGTGAAGGCCCATCTTTATAACAATGGTAGTTACATAAAACTTAAGAAGAATCCCATTAAAATAGTTACTAAAGAAGTAATGATTGCCATTAAATAGAATAATTCTTTTAAACATCTCAGTAAAAAGCTTATTGAAAGAAATCCCCTCACCCCCATAATTTATGGGCTTCCAAATATTCATAAGAAAGGGGTACCCTTGAGACCTATTGTTAACACAATAGGTGGGCCTACTTATCTTCTTGTAAAATTCTTGGCTCAAAGGCTCAAAACTCTTGTTGGTTGCACTGATTACTTTGTTAAGGAATTTTCTTCCTTTGTTAAAGAATGCAAAGACATGAAGCTGTACCTGGGGGGTTTGTTAGTAAGATTTGACGTTATTTCCCTTTATACCAAAATCCCTACTCAAGAGGCCATCAAATTCATTTATCGGATCACTGACAATGACACTACTAAATCGGTTGGCCTCTACCTCACCTTTCCTTTCTTTAGTTTCCAGGGAAACTTCTATGAACAAACTTGTGGGGTAGCGATGGTTTCTCATCTTTCCCATATATTTTTTAACTTATTCATGGAATATTTTGAGACTAAGGCTTTAGCCTCTGCTCAATTTCTCCCTAAAAAATGGAAGAGGTTTGTTGATGATACATGCATGGTCATGAGAAATTAGATTTGTTTCTTAACCATCTTAATTCCCAATTAGACTCCATAAAATTCACGATGGAGTTTGAGGTAATCGAGTGCCTTCCTTTCCTTTACATCCTCATCTCTAGAATGAATGATGGTTCCATTTCTCACCAATTTTTTCGAAAAAAAAAATAACATGAAAAATATCTCCATGCGAGTTCTCATTATTTTCCAACACAAAAATTCATGGTCCTTAGCACTCTTGCCACCCATGCTCTGAGAATTTCTGATGACAATTACCTAGATGAGGAAAAATATCATCTTCTAAAATATTTTGAAAACAATGACTATAGCTAAACTCAAGGCCTCAAGTCTTTTCAAAGAGCATGTAAAGAATCAAGGATTAAGCATGCTCGTGATGATCATATCTCTAAGGTGCAACTTCCGTTTATCCAAGGGACCACTGGCATGATTGCCCATATCCTTAAAAAGAATAATTTTTTTGCTTCATTCAAATGCCTTAATACCATTAGAAATTCTCTTAGATATGTTAAGGACCCTGTAGACCCTAAAGACATGAAAGGGGTCTACTCGGTCCCTTGTTCTTGTGGGGTTATCTACGTTGGAGAAATTGGTTGCTCCATTAACCAAAGAATCCAAGAGCGTGCAACATACATTATGCATAGTTGTTCCCTCTCATCAGCTCTAGTTGAACATATGGATAAATCCAAGCACCATGTATGCATTAAGGATTCAAGAGTCATTGCTAGGGTTGACCACTTCCACCATATGAAGCTAAGAGAGGTTATTGAGATTGAGAAGCATGCTATCAATATTAAAAGGGATGATGGTTGGAAATTAAGTAGGAGCTAGATTCCGACCCTTTCTTCTTGATTTCAGCTCTTGTTCCCCCTCCTTTTTTTCTTTTTTTTTCATCATTAAATATTATTAATTTTTATTTTGTAAGCTTGGTAGGACTAATCAGGTGGGTAGCACAAGATTTGAGTCCAAGACTTCGGGTTTGGTGAGACTTAATTTCCACGGCCATTTCCAATTGAGCTACCCTAAGCGGACATCATTAAATATTATTAATTAAAAATTACATAAATTCTTAATATATTTTTAAATTTTATATTAATTCTTTAATTTTATTTTAATTCAATTTTAATAAGAACATTAAGCTTATTTTAATGAATTTTCTTATTGTAAATACTTAAATTCTTTATAGAATTTAAAAATAATAATAATATTAAACTTATTCTAATGAACATTTTAATACTTTCTATACAATTTAACCCCTTATAATATTATTGATTTTATTTAATTAATTCTTATAATACACACACACACACACATATAACGACTAATTCCTAATGGCTAACTCTAGACCCTCATGCAACCTTGTTATTTATTCTTTAGGATTGATTGATTTTTTCACCTTTTTCCTGAGGATGAACCACATTAGTTGGTTCGAAACATCGGACAAATCCTAATGATGTGATTAATTCGAAAGACATTCTCATTTGCAAGGTGAAGCCTCTCAGGAGTGACAACAGAGATGAGTATGTTCTGAATGACTTAAAGTATTTATGTGTAAAATAAGGCATTTGAAGATATCTCACAACACCCCACAACCCACAACAGAATGGGTTAGCTAATAGGAATAACTAGAGCATTGTGGGAACCGTGAGAGCTATGCTAGATGACCAAGGATTGCCACTACATTTTAGGGCAGAGGTATGCAACACAACGGACTACTTGCAAAATCAGAGTCCTCATCGGATTCTTGGTATGATTACACCAGAGGAGGATTTTTTTAGGGAGAAAGATGGATATGTCTCATTTCAAAAAAAAATTGGAGTCTCTATTTACTACCACGTGTCCAAAGGTTCAAGGAAGAAACATGAGCTGACAAAAGAGGTGGGACTTTTTGTCGGTTACACCGAAACTCCAAACAATTACTGGGTGTACTTACCTTCCCTTAGAATGATAGTTTTGTAAATGGATGTAAAGTTTGATGAGGAGAAAGAAATGAGATTCTCTCGTGAGAGGGAGTTTCAGATCCAACCAAAAGAGGAGCTTTTAGTTCCAAAGGAGGATACTCAAGAAGTTGTGGAGTAGCCACAATTGGAGGAGAAGAAAAGAGGTATATTGGAGATCCACTCATGCAGAACTATCCAGAGAAGGTAGAAAACGAACCAGGGAATCTGACAGATTGGTGCAGGATGCAAGAGAGACTATGGGAGCTCCCTCAAATTTGCACAGGCAAAGGAGATCACCTAAGAGGCACACTAGCCACATGGCTCTATTGACTGAGCCATTGTTTTTTGAGGAATCAATTGAGCAACCTATTTGGGTTGGTGCAATGGTGGAAGAAAATGAATCCATCATGAATAACAATGTTTGGGAAGTGGTCCACAGACCAGTAGATAAGTCAGTTGTGGTTTGATATGGGTCTTCAAGGTTAAGCATGTAGCAGATGAAAGCATAGAGAAGTATAAGGCTAGATTAGTGTTCAAAGGATTCTCTTGAGTTGAGGGAATTGACTACAAGGAAAAAATTTCTCCCATAGGAAGGTATTTGTCAATGTTGAGTGTGGAGCATGATTGTTCAGAGGTCTTTGTTTTAGCCGGATGTATACCCTAGGAAGTTTGTACACCCCTCCACGTGGAGGGGTGCGGGGGGAACTTGTCCCCCCCGTGGGGGTTCAGGGGGGCGATACCCCCCAGCTGGGGGATTCAAGGGCCAGTAGTCCTCGAACAAGGGCTTGGGGGCAATGCCCCCGAAGCTAAAAACAGATGTAAAATTGCCTTGTAAAAGTATACTAATTTCTAGTCAATCTGGGTTGTTCATTAGGCTGATGATCTAACAGTAGAACTTATGTTTAGTTTAGGGTTTTTTCCCTAAAAGGAAACCCCTCTCTTTGTATGAGGGCATTGTATTTGAGGCTGTGTAATAGATGTGTATTCTCCGAGCGAGAAACAGAGAGGCGAGACTGTGAGAAAAAATAGAGGATATTACAGTGGATCTGCTGTAGGTTGTGTCTCTTCATTTTGCTGGATAATAGAAAGGAAGGACTGGCTGTTTGGGGTGGACATAGCCCAAACTGGGTGAACCATGTATATCTGTGTCTCTCTTGTTTTATCCATTTTCTGTGTTTATATTTCTGCAATATTTTATGTGTTCCATTTCTCTGTAATATATAATTTTCTAATAGTCCATTAGATCAATTCTTGCATTGGCTGTGTATATGGGGTGGAAGATCCACCAGATGGATTTAAAAACAACATTTCTTAATGGTGTTATTGAGGAGGAAGTGTATAATGAGAAACCAAAATGTTTTGAGACATTTGATCAGGAGTCTCATGTGTGCAGACTCAGGCGAGCATTGTATTGTCTCAAAGGTTGGGAAAAACACTGAGAGGGGGGTGAATCAGTATTTTAAAAAACTCAAAATAATAAATTTGTTTTCTAAAATATGTACGCAACTTTACTGAACCCAACTCATGTATGTATGTGACTATTGTAAAAGAAACTAGCGCATGCTTAGTAAACTTGTAAAACAACTAATTCTTTATCTGTTAAAATTAAACCAGAATGTAAGATATTTGTTAGGAATTTAATAAGTAGTAAGTATGTGCAGTATGAATAGAATAAAGTATCACACATAAGCAACACACATGAACAACAGGATTTAAGGTGGAAATCCAATGTGGGAGAAAATCACCATTGTTGTTGTCTCTGTCTTCAAACTTATTAATATCAAAAACTTCTTACATTCTTGTACTGGTGTAGACTCATGCCAGTATGAATGTACCCACCTGCTGAAAGCTACAACCTTCACTTGTTCTCCACCTCTTGCTGGAAGGGAGCTCCAACCCCCCGATCTGATTACCAGCTACTGCTGGAAGGAAGCTTCCACTTCCTCCTTGAAGGCTCCAACCCTCATCAACATCAGCGGACCATGTTTCACAAATTTTCACACTAGATCCACCTGATTTAATACATCACAACTTGTAGATCAACTAAATAAAACACCAACATAATTCAAACAAAAAAGTGATATCATTGTAACTAGAACACAGAACTGAACCCAAAATACTGCATCAACACACATAATCAACTACAACCCTGATCATTCATATGACAACATGTATACGCTACTTCACTTAAGGAAAATACGTGTATACATGCTTTTGTGTAGAGAAACCTCTGTATAGATATCAATATACTAAAACTTTGTAATTCTAAATAAAACACAAAGTTTACCAGAGTTATTCTGAAATTTTATGTTATCTTATAGAACCCTCATATAGTTAGCAGAATCAATAATCTTTTCAACCAATCAACATGTAAACAAATTTAAATTCATCATTCAATCAGTTCTACTTCAGACATTATCACTCAACCCAGATCAACATGAGGACATCATTGATAGACATTAGAGATACAACAACACTAATCAGGTTGATCAGTCATTTATGAACATAAACCCTTCCTTTATGTACTCGACTTTGAAGAAATGAACCCGCGTGTATATGTGACTTAACCAAGACCAACCTGCATATAGATCTGTAAATTTTGACCTAAAATTGTGTAGCTCTTCAGGAATTCAGAAATGCCAAGATCATAATGTTCAAAGATAAAAACATGCATCAATACTTAGATCTAGTCAATCCATGAGAAGATCATACAATGGAAAGTCATTTCAGGTCTCATGATCCTAATCCATCATTGTATTCATCGGTGCATAATTATTTTAGATCTATGTGTTAACTATGGCCCTTACAATGCAAATATACTTCAGATTGAAGTATTCATCAAAAAACCTTTCACATGCACACTTAGCACTTTGATATTCGTCTCCTTGTATAGTTAGAGCCTTAGCCAATACCATGAGTCAAAACTACACTATTGTCAGTGGTAATCTTGGACAAGATCAAGTAACTGTTACTGTACTCAATATTGTCAGATAATACCATGCTAAGGACCCTTAGTATTCTTAAATTAGTGTGCCATCATGTACGCAACTTTTCTTCTTTGTACCTACATGTATACGCAACTTTGCCTTGACGAATGCGCGTATAGATTTTCAAATATTCACCTTTATCAAACTTTTGATTATGATCTGTAAAACTTTGTCCCATCATTATGTTATTTTGTTCCATCACTTTTTCAGCTCTGAACTGACCTATGGATTCATCTAGTTTCCATATACTTGTTCTCTTACAAGTGAGTTTCCATCAAAGATAACACATGCATCATAATTCCAAAATCTCCCCCTTTGGACTTGATGGCAACCATGTTGGTTTTGATCATCTCACCCTATAGAAACATGTTAGATACATCAAATAAATATTATTAAAACACCAACATACTCTCCCCCTTTGACATCAAGGGCAAAGGGCGGGCCAAAGCTCCCCCTTTGGATCTGATTTTCACTATATTTTCCATGCTCCCCCTAAGCACATACTGAATCTTCAGAAAGATTTTCAAATGAAGAACATGACTCTATAACTCAACTGAGTATGAGCTTCCTATCACCAAGGACTCATACTTACATCAATCACCTAACCAAGTGGGGATACATATTTGACTCAACCACCAAACCAAGTGGGATTACATTTTTGACACTACCACCCAACCAAGTGGGATTAAATATTTTACATTACCTCAAAAGTCCATACATGTCTGAATATGACAATTATTACATCACAGGTCTCCACATGACCTTCACATCAAATGATAGATATGACATTAATAACTGAGACCAAAATATCTTAATAGTAGCATAATTCAACAACCATAATTCCAACAATGCATTATATTTTGCAAGGCTAATGCTCCCCCTGGACCTATGCTACCTATTCATTGTCAATAACTCATTCATCAAAGCATCTTCATCAATCAGGTAAATATCAATGAGAAAAAAACAACTCAATACCATATTAGAAGACTGTACCCATCAATACCAAACCAAGAAAAATCAAATCATAGCTATCAGTAGCATGTCAAAGGTTGATCTTGAGTCTATCGCATTGTTCCCATTGTTTTTCTATCAGATAAAAACATATGCAATTGTATGCAAAGAAACTCATGTATATATATGACTATACTTCATGAAACCCGCGTATAGAAAGAAAACTTCTTAATTTTCACCTGTAGACTGAGAAGGCTAGATTAACAACAAAATGAGGTAGAGACAGCTCCTAGTTTCTATCTGAGATATTCAAAAGCTCCTCTGGGAATAGGTTTAGTAAATATATCAGCAACTTGCTCTTTGGAGGGAACATGCTCCAATTTAACCTTTTTCTCAAGCACTTGTTCTCGTAGAAAGTGATACTTAATTCGAATATTCTTGGTCTTGGAGTGAAAAACAAGATTTTTTGAAATACTAATAGCACTTGTATTATCACATGGGATGGAGATGGGTGGAGAACATTTGATTTGTATATCTTGTAATGTTTGCATCATCTAGAGAAGTTGTGTGCAACAAGATTCAACAACCACATATTATGCTTCTGTTGCAGATAAGGTAATGGAACTATGTTTCTTGCTGAACCAAGATACCAATCAGAGCCCCATGTAAAATGCACCTCCACTAGTGCTTTTCTGGTCATCAACATTTCCATCCCAATCTGCATATGTGTATGCATGAAGGGTAAAATCTGCATCTTTAGGATACCATAGACCAAAGTCTTGGGTTCCTTGGAGATATTTGAATATTCTCCTTACTTCCTGAAGATGTGATTCCTTTGGATTGGCTTGGAAACATCCAACAATCCCAACTGCATGCATGATATCTGGTTTGGTACATGTTATATAAAGTATACCTCCAATCATAGACCTATACTCTGGTTGTTTTATTGTGGGAGAATCATCATTAGAACTGAGGCTACATCCTGTAATCATGGGAGTACATACAGGTTTGCAATCTTCCATCCCATACTTCTTCAGAATCTGCTTGAGATATTTTGTTTGTGAGAGATAGATGACGTATTTTTCTTGTTGCACTTGTAGACCAAGAAAATAGGTTAGTTCCCCAAGTAAAGACATTTCAAATTCTTGTTTCATTACAGAATCAAAGTTTTGACTCATAGATTCTTAATTACTGCCAAAGATGATATCATCAACATAAACAACAATAATTAGCAATTCATCATCACCAATTTATGTGTACAAGTTGTTGTTTGTGAATCCTTTTGTGAAACCTCATTATTGAATATATTTGTCAAGATGATAATACCATGCCCGTAGAGATTGTTTTAGCCCATATAAAGCCTTTTTGAGTTTGCATACAAGGTTTTCATCATTCCCTAAAATGAATCCTTCTGGTTTTTAAATATATACTTCTTCTTCTAGATATCCATTAAGAAAAGTAGATTTTACATCCATTTTATAAACTTTGAAATGTCCAAAACTTGAAAATGAAAGAAACATTCTTATGGCTTCAAGTCTGGCTAATGGTGCAAATGTTTCTTAAAATTCTATACCTTCTTATTGAGCATAACCTTTACAAACAAGTTTAGCTTTGTTCCTAATGACGTCTCTATTTTCATTCAACTTATTTTTGAATATCCATTTTGTCCCAATAAAATTTTTATCATGAGGCCTTGAAACCAATTCCCAAGTATCATTCTTTTCAATTTGATCATGTTCTTCAATCATGGCCTTAACCCATCATTCATCTTTACTAGCTTGATTTACATTTTTTGGTTCAATGGTGGATAATAAAGCTAGATAACTAGGAGATCCTACAAGGGTTCTTCTTGTTTGTACCCTACATTCCTTTTCTCCTAGAATTTGAGTTTCTGGATGATTCTTTTGAAAATACCTAGATGGAGCATTTTCTTTTTCTGATGTGCCTTCTTCTGATGCTTCATTAGTTTCTTCTCCTATATCATTTCAATTTGATGTGGGAAATAATACATCATCATCAGCCTCTTTTTCTGATGTTACCTTTTTGGGATTTTCACATGCTTCATCAATTGCAACATCAATGCATTCAACAAGTTTCTAAAGTCTTTTATTGTAACATTGGTATCCTTTGCTTCTAGATGAGTAACCATGAAGTATTCCTTCAGATGCTCTAGCTTCAAACTTACCAATATTTTCATCATTATTTTTTATGAAACATTTGCTTCCTAAAACTCTAAAATGCTTTACAGTGGGAGGGTTACCATACCAAAGTTCATATGAAGTTTTATCACTATTCACACGAACATGAGCCTTGTTGAGAATATTTACTATGGTATGTTCAACTTCACCCCAGAAGGTGTCAAGATTTTTATACTCATCAATCATAGCACAAGCCATTTTCTTAACAATTCTATTCATTATTTTTGTCATGGCATTTTGTTGAGGAGTTATAGCTACAAAAAATTGTCTTTTTATGGCCATGTTGTTCACATAAATCAAAGAATTCATCTGATATGTATTCTCCTCCTCGGTTAGATCTAATACATTTGTTTTTTATATCTAATTCATTTTCAACTAATTCTTTGAAGACTTTAAATTTATCAAATGCTTCATATTTGTGTTTCAATAAACCGATCCAACACATTCTAGAAAATTCATCAATGAATAAGATATAGTATTGTTCTCCACAAGGTGACTTTTTCCTTACTAGTCCACACAAATCAGTATGTATAAGTTCAAGAGGCTTACTTGTTGATCCTTCTTTGGCATTGAATTGAACTCTGGTTTTCTTACCAAATTGACATGACTTACACATGGTACTTTCTAGTAGGGTGATGTTGGGTAGATCATAAACAGCGTTGAGCCTACTTGATTTTCATATTTGAGAGAAGCTTAGATGTCCCAACCTTCTATGCCATAACTAGTTTTCCTCTACCTTGCTTAGGTAACATTTTTCTTGGCCACCTTTCAATATATACAGATTGCTCGGGGTTCTTGTTCCTTTTATTATGGTCTTTATTGTGTCAAGTTTAGGAACCACACATTCTTTTGATCGGAATACAACCTCGTTTCCTTGGTCACACATTTGGATAACACTCAATAAGTTATGCTTCAATCCATAAACATACATATCATTACCAGCTTTAACCTTTTCTTTTAGAAAAAAAAAACCTTTACCCTTGATGACAACAGGTGATTCATTTCCAAAAGTGACATTATTTTCTTTCTCTAAAGCATTGTATGAAATAAGTTTATCTTTATCACCTGTCATGTGTTTTGAGCATTCGCTATAAATGTACCATTGATTTTATTGTCCTTCTGCAAGCAATGCTATGCCACAACTTTCATATTGTAACTCCTTCCTTTTCCATACCTTAGAATTTGTTGACATTTTCCCTTTTTGAGATGTTGGTTGTAATTTGCTTCTACATTCAGATTCTTCATTTCCAAAGTTATTGCAAAATTAGCATTCAATTTCATATTTAAGAGGTGAGAAGTTATTATAAGTGTTATTCTTGACTCATATCTCATATCTTTGTTTTATTTCTTCTCTAGTCATGATGATTTTGTATGCAACACATTGAGCAGCCTTATGACCAAAATTATGACATGAGAAACATTTTCCATTAAAGAAGAAATTTTGGTGATCATAGAATCTTTCAGTGTTGTTTACCTTTTGACTGGTGATTCTGTTTTTTTCATCCTTGGATTAGAGTGAACATGATTTACCTATGGAATTCCCTTATTCTCTTGCTAAGGACTGAAGCTTTACTGACTGGCTTTTGCTGCATTTAGATAGCTTCTGGTGGTGGCTGAAGACTTTTTTGTTTGAGATGTTTCTCCAATGTCTCCAAGACCTGTCTTCATAAGAGGAGAACATTGTGCCTTGATAATTTCATCTAAGGTTTTAGATCTTTTGGCAAATCTAAGATTAAATTTTTTTTTTTTCTCAAGTTCCTTTCTTAGACTTACTACTTCACATTCTAACTTCTCATTATTCTTTTCCTTTTCTATGAGTTGATGCTTCAATGTATCTATGGCTACTTTGTGTTCTTCCAAGAAAATTTTGAGCTGAGTAATTTCTTCAAAGAAATAATTTTCCTCTAAAGAATCCACAAATTTATCATTAGACTCATTATTATTTTTCTCAAAATCCATGAGTAATTTAAGATCTTGATCAAATTCTCCTTCTTCATTATTTGACAAGCCATCACTATCTTCATGAGTATAATAAATTCTTCTATTTTCAAACAATGTCCTATCACCTTTTGCAGTATCCTTCCCTTTTTCATGTTTGTCTTTATGAGGACATTTAGTAGCATAATTACCAACTCTATCACAAGCAAAACATTTGAAGGGAAACTTACCTTTGAACCTTTTGGTGCCCAGTTGAAGTTTCTTTACAAAGTTCACCTCATCTTCTTCGGATATATATCCTGATTCCTTGTGTTCTTCCTTTTCTTTTCCTTTTACAAATTATTTAAATGTGACTTATCTGACTTTTGAGGAACCTCCTTTCCTTATTTTAAAAGAAGTTAGGATCCTGTGATGTTGAACAATAGTAAGAGTCTACAGATCCTTCTTCTCTTCAATGGCAAACAATTTTGACTCGAATTTAGGGGTTACATATATTAATATTTTCTCTACTAAAGTGGTGTCCTTTATTTCTTCACCCACAGTTTTCATGTGATTTACAATATCATCTATACGTAGAAAGAAACTAGCAATACTTTTATCATTATGCATTCTAACAATTTCATATTGAATGATGAAAGTTTAGAATTTAGTACTTTTTACCTTGTTATCGCCTTCATAGCTTTGAATTATTTTGTCCCATATTTATCTTGCTATGTTTAACTACATCACTTTGACAAATTATGATTCTGTCAAACTTCCCAATAATGCATTGACAACTTTGGCATTGGTTTCATACGTCTTCTTTTCTGCTGCATCTAGAACTACGGCTGGATATTGGTAACCTCCTTCCACAATTTCCTAAACATATGCTCCAAGGGACTAAAGATATGATCTAGTTATTGTCTTCTAATATTTTAAATTATTTTCATTAAAGAGTGGTCTAATAGATGTCGTTTCGTCTTGATTGTTCATCTTGGGAGATCTTCCTTCAAGCGATCAAGCTTATTTTGAAGGACCTATTCTAATACCAATTGTTGGGAAAAATATTGAGAGGGGGGGTGAATTAGTATTTTAAAAAACTCATAATAATAATTTTATTTTCTGAAATATGTACGTGACTTTACCGAACCCAACTCACGTAGATACGTGACTGTTGTAAAAGAACTAGTGTATGCTTAGTAAACTTGTAAAACAACTAATTCTTTATTTGTTAAACTTAAACCATAATGTAAGAGATTTATTAGGAATTCAATAAGTAGTAAGCAAGTGCAGTAAGAGAATAATAAAGTATCACACATAAGAAACACACATAAACACCAGGATTTACGATGGAAGCCCAATGTGGGAGAAAACCACCGTTGTTGTTGTTTTCGTCTTCAAACTTATTAATATCAAAAAATTCTTACATTCTTGTATTGGTGCAGATGCATGCCAATACGTAGGCACCCAATTACTGAAGACTACAACCTTCACTCGTTCTCCAGTTCCTAATATAAGGGAGCTCCCACCCCCTGATCTGATTACCATCTACTACTGGTAGGAAGCTTCGACTTCCTCATTGAAAGCTCCAACCGCAACAACATCCGTGGACCACATTTCATAAATTTTCACACTGGATCCAACTATTTTAATACATCACAACTTGTAGATCAACTGAAGCAAACACCAACTTAATTCAAACAAAACAATGAGATCGTTGTAACTAGAACACTGAATTGAACTCCAAATATTTCATCAACACACAGAATCAACTGAAACCCTGCTCATTCATATGCCAACATGTATACGCTACTTCACTTAAGGCAACTCGCATGTATACGCACTCTTCTGTAGAGAAACCTGCCTACATATCTCAATATACTAAAAACTTGTAATTCTGAATTAGACACAAAGTTGAACAGAGTTATTATGAAATATTCTATTAGCTTACAGAACCCTCATATACTTATCAACATCAATAATATTTTCAACCAATCAACATGTAACCATATTCAACTTCATCATTCAATCAGTTCTACTTCAGACATTATCACTCAACCCAGATCAACATGAGGACATCATTGATAGGCAACAGAGATACAACATCACTCATCAGGTTGATCAATCATTTATGAAAATAAACCCTTCCTTTATGTACATGACTTTGAAGAAACGAATCTGCATGTATATGCAACTTAACCGAGGAAAACCTACGTACATATCTGCAAATTTTTACCTAAAATTGTGCAACTCTTTGGGACTTCAAAAATACCCAAATCATAATATTCATAGATAAAAAAATCTGTCAATACTTAGATCTAGTCAATCCATGAGTAGATCATACAATGGAAATTCATTTCAGGTCTCATTATCCTGATCCATCATTGTATTCATCGATGCATAATTATTTTAGATCTATGTGTCAACTATGGCCCTTACAATGCAAATATATTTCAGATTGAAGTATTCATCAAAAACCATTTCACATGCACACTTATTACTTTGATCTTCACCTCCTTATATAGTTAGATCCTTAGACAATACCATGAGTCAAAACTACACTAGTGATAATGGTAATATTAGACGGGATCAAGTAATTGTTACTGCGCTCAATATTGTGGGATAATACCATGGTAAGGACCCTTGATCTTCTTAAATTAGTGATCTGGCATGTACGTGACTTTTCTTCTTTGTACTCGCATGTATACGAGACTTGGCCCTGATGAACTCACATATAGATATTCAAATATTCACTTTTATCAAACTTTTGATTCTGATTTGTAAACCATTGTCCCATCATTCTGTTATTCTGTTCGATCACTCTGTCACCTATGAACTAACCTATGGATTCATCTAGTACCATATACTTGTTTTGTTGCAAGTGAGTGTCCATCAAGGACAACACATGCATCATAATGCCGACATCAAATAGGAACCCTAAGCTTGGTACACTCAGATTGACAATTATCTCACCGGATTGGGCTTCCCCTGTAATGGGTGCGAACCTCTATCATGTTTCAGTAGAAGATAAATTAGTTATCATTGTTTTATATGTTGATGATTTAATATTAATAAGTGATGAGCATATGATCATCTATTGCAAGGGAATTTGAGATGAAAGACATGGGTCTCATGAACTAGTTCCTCAAGCTGGAAGTATGGCAAGGTGATGGGGAATTGTTTTTGTCTCAAGGCAAGTATGCCACTGAGATACTGGAGAGATTTCACATGGAGAGCTGTAAGCCCATGGAGACACCTCTAGTGAACAACTAGAGGAAGGAGAATGCCACTTTAGGTGAAGAGTTTGATGCTATCGTTTACCAGTGGCTAGTGGTTTCACTAATGTATATTGTTAACACATGACCAAATATGTGCTATCTAGTCAACCAGTTGAGCCAAGCTATGGTTAGGCCAACCAAATTTTATTGGAAGCTAGCAAAACATGTCTTACGATACCTCAAAGGCACTACCCAATATCGATTATGGTACAGATGGAAAGAGGGAGTGAATTTTTGTGGCTTCACGGATGTAGATTGGGCAAGGAGTCTATCTAACTGAAAGCTTACAACATGTGGAATTTTTAGTGTTGGGTCTGCAACAATTTCTTGGTACGAGAGGAAGGAGAGTTTTATGGTGCTCAGCTTGAGAGAAGTTGAATACATGGTTACAAGTTAAGAAGTATGTGAGGCGATCTGGATGAGAAAGATACTTGTGGGACTATATGGTTAGGAGATGGATCAAATTGTGATCTATTGTGATAATCATAGTTGCATTAATCTCTTTGAGAAACTAGTATTTCACAATCTATCCAAGCATATAGGTATACGGTATCGTCATGTACGGGACTATGTGCAGAGGAGGATATTTTTCTACAATACATTTTGACCAAGGAACAAGATGTTGACATCTTGACAAAGGCATTGTCAAGAGGGAAGTTTGAATTCCATGGGTGCAGGATAGGGGTGGTTGAAAATCCCTTTCTTGCTAAGAGGGAGTGTTGAGAAGTGTAGCAAGAAAGGCTAAATTTGACTTAGCGTTGGTGAAATTGGGAAAATTTTAATTTCCACATCAGCAGACAACTTGGAGGTAGTTAATTGAGGTGACATGGCTCTTGTCACTCAGTTATCTCATTAAATTTGATTTAGAGGGCTTGGAGTTTAGTTTTTATTTTCACATGTGGTTCACGGATACCCATGGTCACTGGGTAGCTGCTACGTCCAAAGTAAGAACTAGGTAGATCGACCAAGAAAGGGATCACACCCCTCAGCTTATTTATTGACGTGACCCCAAGAGATTTCAGGAATTGACCGTGTGACCTCCTGATTGGTGAGGCACTGATTTGACCAATTGAGCTAACTCTTGGGGCTAAGGCTTGGAGTTTAGTTATGCATGTGTGATTACTAATTTGTAGTAGTCCAGTTTAGTTATTTCCAATTGTATTTAGTTAAACTAGTTCTAATTGTTGGTAGAACTAGTTGGAGGTTAGTTTTGCAATGGGACAATAGTCTAACTTAATGATCATATAGTTAACTGATCAATCGACCAAAAATAGCTAGTTCATGCATAGAATTAAAGTCCCCCAGTTGTGGTGGAGATTCCAAGTAAGTGTAACATTAGTTGTAGACTAGTCTTGAGTGTACAAGTGTTGCATGCAGTCAGAGATCCAACCTTGGGAATATCAATTAGAGGAAAATTCCTAAAAAAATAGGGGCCTAATTCCTCAGGGTTTGCGCAAGGAAATAGGGGTTCAAGCAAAGGAAAAAATTGACTAATTTTGAGTTAAATCTTCTCATTTACTAGAGAGAAAGGTTATTCACTTGCAGGTTGAGCTCAAAGCGAGCAAGCAATTGTAATACATTCACTATTCATCTAATTAATGAAAGCAGACTTTAGGGGTTTTACCAGTTGGTTTCCCCTAGATAAATTTTTGTTCTTGTGTATGTGATTGATGCATGTTTGCAAATGTTGTTCTAAACTATGAATTAATTGTTGCAGAGCAGTAGAGTAGAATTGTGTCTCTTGATTTAGATTAAATTTCTTGAGTAGTTGCAATTTGATCACCATATTTCTACATCACCAAAAAAATTTGATGGGTCTAAAAGAAAATTCAATACCAATACTTGTTTTATAAACTCTTCTATTAAACTTTGGACACTCTAACCCTTTCTCTATCTAAAATTTTGTTTTCCGTCATGGATTTTTGTGTGTAACACAATGGGTAAAATTGTTTTCTTAATGTAGATGTAAATTCATACCATGAAAAAAGGAGTTTACCATAATGTTTTCTACCTTTCTAAAGTTTTCTCTCCCACCACACAAGGGTTGTGCCTTCCATCCAAAGAGAGGCTAACTATATCTTCACATGCTCCTCTTTTATCTATTGTACTAATTAGGTGCTCAAGTTTATGCTAAAAAATCAGTGTCAAAGTCTTGTTAAACTCAGGTTCAGATCGAAGAGCTAGTCATTTTGAATCCAATCGTGTGAACAACACTCAAATCCGAGCTCGTATACAGAAGTTAGAGCAAGTCAAAGTTCAAGTTTGACATATCTACATGACAGGATTGGATGACATGGAAAATCCCTTCAGAAAATGAGGAGGTGCCAACTGGCAGGCTTCCATTGGCCCCCGCATATCGCAAATCGTAGTCGCAAGAAAAAAGATGTTTGAAATCAGCCCCGACGTAGACAGGTTGTGATGCGATCTAATTGCAATCACATATCGCAGGTGGATGAGTATTATAGAATTGACCCCTGACAAAGCCCGGTTATGATGTGATTTATCACATATCACAATCATAGAAAAGGGTTTTGTTTGCGATGGTTCCGAAAGTAATCTCTGAATTGGGGTCTGTGATGGACTGCTCGAAAGTGATTTTTTAAATATTCTAGTTAATACTCACATCAGGTCCATGATATCACTATCACAACATCACCGCCATGTTAACAAGACCTTCAACCTACCAAACTTTGTTGATTACGATTTGTGATATGGTCGACACAATATATCTCACTGCATGTTGAAATATTCACTCAGCTAGCGAATTTTGGAGCAACTTTATGGGATTATGTTGGTTTTGGAGCAATTTGTGGAATAGATAGTCGTAGAACTAGAAGAAGTCAGAACTTCTTCCGTTCTTATCCAAATTGGATGCAAAAATAGACTAGATATCCATTTTTGAGTATTTTGAACTCATTGAGACAAGTTTTAAAGGAATTTGAGCATTGTAAACACACTTTATTGTAATTTTGAGAATAATAGAGAGGCCCAAGGATGGGTGAACTCCTCTTCAAATCTTTGTGTTGTGTGTTGTATTTTGATGTTCTTTGATGTTATTTTTCTATTGTTTATCATATGTTTTATGTTAAATTATTTATAACATTTACATAAGAAACTCTCATGGGAATCATTTAATGAAGAAAACATGGTGAATCCTTAAGCACTCTATAAGCAAATGATAAACATCTTGGGTTTTATTCTAAATGGGGAATTAGCACAACATTACTAATCTACTCCATTTTAGATCAATTTGGTATCATAGCACTAGTTTTTTCTTATTGTATTTTTTTTGCAAAGAAGGAATATTGTTTGCTATTATTGTGTCATGCTAAGAAGGTTAAAACTGAAAAGAGGAGAAGGGAAGCCAGTTGAAATCCCTATAGTTGGCTCAAGGGCAAGAAGAGCAAGGTTGCCAAAGTCCTCTACACTAGTACATCCTCAAGCTGCAAAAGTCACAGTTTGGTCTTCAGAGACCATCTCTCATGAAGAAGAACCTATCATGACAGAAGATTAGAAGACCTTCAGAAAGACTTTCTTTGATATGGCATAGATGGTGAAGGTACTATATGAAGAGAGGAATAATAGATTGCAAGGAGAAAGTTCTAAACCTCCCAAAGGAGAAGCCTCTTTAGGAGGAGGTAATGGAAAAGGAGGTAATGGGAATGGAGACAAACCTCCACCTTCTCCACCATCTTCTTCATCTTCTACTTCACAAGCATCTTCATACTCTTCCACTAAAACAAACCTTACTCATACTCATCATCATTCTGCAAAAAGGAACTGGTAAATCACCTTTTTTAGAGCTTGATTTTAAATTTGAGTTACCCATGTACAATGGAGAAGTTAATGCATAAAATATGGATAATTGGATTGGTCAGTTGGAGGTGTATTGTATAATTCAAAACCTTCAAGAGGATGATATCAAAATTCAATTGGATTCATTAAGAATGGAGGGTGCAACACTCATTTGGTGAGAAGCAAGGACTCAAAACGAGATCAAAAAACATGGTAAGATCTCTATTACTTGGTCTGATTTCATTATTGCTATAAAAAGACAATTCTACCCTTTAGCCCATATGAAAAAAGCTATTATGAATTGGAAAAATTTTAGACATTTAAAAGGTCAAAATGTGCAAGAGTATACTCAAGAGTTTAGGAGAATAGCTCCTATGGTATGAGTAGACTTGCAGTCGCAAGATATTTTGTTGAAATATAAAGGAGGTTTGTATAGCTATCTTCGACACACCATTGTTATGTTTAATCCCATGAATCTCGATGAGGTTTATGTTCAAGCTATACACCTTGAAGCAAGAGGGAAAAATGTACAAGAATAAGGTAAGAAGAAGCCATTCCAGAGTGCTGAAAAAGGAAATTATTCTAAAGGAAAGCATAAGAGAAATGCTTTTGTTAAGAAAGAAGGGAGAAACCCATGTGCAAGAATTGTTCCAAAGAGGGCCATGATGAAGCACATTGCTAGAAGCTTCATCCTGAATTATGACCTAACAAATTTAACAATAAAGGGAAATAGAAGACAAACATTGTTGTACAACAAGACTTGGGTTCTGACTCAAATGATGAAACAAAGATTGCAACTACAATCACTAAAGAAAAAGTCGTGGAAAAAGAAAACAAAGAGGAAGTCGTGGAAAGCACCAGCACAAAAAATAACTCCAAAAATGTTTCAAATGAAGAAAATAGAGTTGAGTTGTTCCATATCAAAGTTATTTCTAAACACACCAAGATTGATACGTTGTTTGACAGTGGATCCCAGGCAAATTTAATTTCTACAGACTTAGTCAAGAAGTTGAATCTGGAAATTTTGCTTCATCATAAACTGTATCTATTGGGTTGGATAACCAAGGATGAAAATATTCAGGTCACAAAGAAATGCATTTTGAGGTTTGCTATTACTGCCAATTTCGTTGATGTGTTGCTGCATATTTATGGAATTGTGTTGGGAAGCCCATTTCTATATGACAAGAAATCTCTTTTCCATAGATTTGAGAAAAAATATAATTTTTTCAAAGACAGAGTGGAGTATATTGTGAGATCCCATTGTAGGAAACTTAATCTATCTTTGGCAAGTGCAAGGCAAATGAAGCGACTGGCCAATTCTAACAAGAGTCTCGTGCTCCTTATGATCAAGCAGAAGAATGACACGGAGCATGAATCCTTTGCAGGCTGTGACGTGAACCTGAAAGATAAATTAGTTGATGTGGTCAATCAATATGGAGACATGTTTCAAGAACCATAGGGATTGCCACCAAAAAGAGTAATTTAGCACGAAATTCAGCTATAGCAAGACTATCCACTCCCAAAAATCGATATGTAACCAGTGTCAATTATGGAAAGCTTAGAAATTAAGAAATAAGTCCAAGAATTTTTTGATAAAGGCATAATTCATCCCTCTACTTCGCCATCTGGTTCATCAATTGTTTTGGTATCGCAAGAAAGATGGAACCTAGTGCATGTGTGTAGATTATCGAGCTTTGCATAAAATTACCATAAAGAATCGATACCCACTGCCAGAATAGATGATTTGCTAGATGAGTTGAGGAATGCAAAATATTTCACTAAATTAGACTTGAGATGTGGATATCATCAAATTAGAATAGCGGAGGAGGATATTTGGAAGACTACTTTTAAAACCAAACAGGGATTGTTTGAGTGGTTGGTTATGTGTTTCGGTCTTTGCAACACTCCAATGATGTTTTAAGATCTTTCCTTGATGAGTTTGTAATTGTCTATTTAGATGATATTTTTATATTTAGCAAATCACAAGAATAGCATATCAAGCATGTGAGGAAAGTGTTGGATGTCTAGACAAAAGAACAATTATTTCTGAATATGTCTAAATGTGAATTCGGGAAAACTTCCTTAGTGTATTTGGGCCACATAGTTGGAGGAGGTAAGCTGAAGATTGACCCCTATAAAGTTTCGGTCATTGTGAATTGGCCAATACCCAAATCAATCACAGAATTAAGGAGTTAGACTAGGAGCAGCACGGTACTAGAGGAAATGCATTGCCAATTTCTCTTCCATAATAGCTCCACTACATGCTTTGACCAGCGTGAAGGTTTTCTTCCAGTGGGGAGGCAAACAACAAAAAGAATTCGATGTTTTAAAACAAAAGATCAATTCAGCCCTAGTTTTAGCATTGTTGGATTTGAAACAACCATTTGAAATAAAAACAAATGCAAGTGACTACGCCATGGGTGCAGTTATTTTATAGCATGGTAATCCCATTTCATTTCATTTTGATATTTTTAATGGTGTTGTTATTAACTATCCTACATATGATAAATATCTTCACGTATTGGTTCAAAGTGTGAAGAAATGGAAACTTTACTTGATGGGAAAATAAACCAATATTCACACCGATCCTCAACCTTTGCGATATCTACAATCTCAAACAAAATTGCAACAATCAAGGAACTTTCATTGGAAGGGATTCTTACAAAATTTCCACTTGGTAATCAGGTACAAGAAAGGTATTTATAACAGAGTTGTTGGTATGATTTCTAGACCGATTGTTAATGTAGCCATTTCACTCAAGAATAATTATGTTTTTTCTTGAAAGTTATGTTGAAAAATACGCACATGACGCTGACTCTCAAGAGGTATATTCAAAATTGAGTCAAGGCCACCAAGTTGAGGAATAAGAATACCATGTACATGATAATATGTTGTATCATTGGGAAAAATTTGTGTTCCACGGGGAGGGAGAGTAAATATCACAAAGGAAGTGCACACTTATCTTCTTGTTGGACATTTTGGTGTAAGTAAGACAGTGGAAAACCTTCAGAGGTATTTTTACTCGCCTCGTATGCTTGAAAGTGTGTCACGTTTTATCAGAGGTTGTTCATTGTGTGCAGTTAGTAAGCCTAGTAATAGGAAACTAGGATTGTACACACCACTTCCAGTGCCTTCACATCCATGGGAGAGTGTTTCTATGGATTTCTTAGGAGGCCTTCCTTTTTCAAGAAAAGGTCATGATTATTTGTACATATTTGTGGATAGGTTCTGCAAGATGTGCATGTTAATGCCTTGTAGAAAACAAATTACAGCTAAACAAACAACTCAACTTTTCTTTCAAAATGTATGGGTTCATTTTGGATTACCTACTTCTATTTTAAGTGATCATGATTCCTGATTTGTTGGGATTTTTTGGTCATGTTTATGGAACTTAATGGACACCAAGTTGAAGAAAATTATGACCTTTCATCCACAAACAAATGGTCAAACTAAAGTGGTTAACAGGACAATAATTCATTTTCTAAGAGGATATTGCAGCAAACATCGTAAGTTGTCCGATGAACAATTGCATTATATTCAACACGCTTACAACCAAGAAGTACACCCTTCTACTCTAACTTCGCCTTTTGAGACATGTCTTGGTTATTTTCCTAAATTGTCTTTGGATTTCATCTTTGAGAAAGATGTAGTTGTAGATGGACATAATGACATAGACAAAGAATAGAAATTCATTGAGAAAATTCAATTGATTCACCAAACATTCCAAGAACAACTAGAAAAGAGTCCAGCCAAGTATAAGGCAAGGCATGATAAGCATCGTGTGGATCATTAGCTCCAAGTCGGTGATGAAGTTTGGCTATACATTAGCAAGGAAAGGCTTCAAGGTGAAGGTAAAAAGCTGAAACCAATACGTTATGGTCCATTTAAAATTATGGAAAAGATTGGTAATAATGCTTTCAAGCTTGATTTGCCTTCATATATGCAAATTTATTCTGTTGTTAATGTTGAAAATTTGAGATTGTATGAGCCTCCTTTGATTCAATATCAATGATACAGTGTACAGATTCCATCAACTGAAGATTTTTCTTTAGAATTTCTTGATGAGCTTCAGCAAGACACCATACTTGATAGAAGAATGAGGTCATCAAAGACGGGAAATTTTGATTATCTCCAAGTGGGTCTCAAAGGTACAAATCCATTAAACGCAAAATGGATTGAAGAGGGGAAGGTGAGGGAATAGTACGCTCATATGTTCAATAACTGAATATAATATTTTGGGGTCCAAAAGACTACCAGTGGGGAGGAGTGATTAGGTGCTCAAGTTTATGCTCAAAAATAAAAGTGCTAGAATCTTGTTACACTCATCTTCATAGCGAAGAGCTTGTCATTCTAAATCCAATGGTGCAAACGTTACCCAAATCCGAGCTCGTATACAAAAGTTAGAGCAAGTCAAATTTCGTGTTTGACTTGTCTACATGGCACAATTGGATGACGTGGCAAAGCCCTTCAGTGAATGAGGAGGCACCAAGTGGTAGGATTCCATTGGCCCTGCATATCCCAAATCATAGTCGCACATAGAAAGATGTTTGAAATCGGCCCTGGCGCAAACAGGTGCGATGAGATCTAATTGCAATCGCATATAAGAGGTGGACAAGTATTACAAAATCAGCCCCAAGCGAAGCCAAGTTGCGATGTGATTTATCGCATATCTCAATCACAGAAAAGGGTTGTGTTTGTGATGGTTCTAGAAGTAATAGTCGAATTTCGATTTACGATGGACTGCTCGGACAGGATATTTTATATATTCCAGTTAATACTCTTGTTGAGTCCATGATATTGCTATCACAACATCACCGTGGTGTTAGCAAGACCTTCAGCCCACCAAACTTCACCAATTGCAATTTGTGATATGACCGACACAATATAGGCAGTCGCATGGTGAAATATTCACTCAGTTAGTAGATTTTGGGGCGAATTTGTGGGATTATGTTGGCTTAGGAGCAATTTGTGGAACAGATAGTGAGAGAACTAGGAGAACTCATAACTTCTTGAGTTCTTATCCAAATTGGATGCAAAAAGAGGTTAGATAGCCATTTTGAGTATTTTGAACTCATTGAGACATGTTTCAAAGGTATTTGAGTTTTTGAACTTGTTTGAGTGCTTTTGTGAAGTCTTTTTGGGAATCAATCCCTTTTGCAAAATTGATTAGGGTTTTGTTTGGCTTGTTTGTTGATTGGTTAGAAAGAGATAGGTTGTGCTCAAGAACACTATTTTCCTGTCTTTTTTTGTCAAATACACCAGATCATTACTTAATCCTACTTTTTGTGATAAACTTCTTTATTTAATTGAAAATTAGGGTTTCTAAGGAATTAGATTTTTTATGAAGAGTTGCTTTCATTGATGAAGAATAAAAGGGAAATAATTTCTTTTCAGCTTTGAAGTCTCATAATTGCACTTTTGGCATCATTACGTTAAAGTATTCATTATGAAAATTTCGTTTTTCCAAATTCTTGATTGGCTTGTGTGTGTTTTGAAAATTTCGGGTGATTAATGATAAATAACATTTTGTGTTTGTTTGTTCTCTTAGGAAAATTTCAAATCTTAGTTTATTTCTGCATCTCAATTGCATCGAAGTGAAATTGGCTTGCTTGTGAAGGAATTTTAAGTGAAGTTTTGAGTTTTTCATTTCATTTGAAGAAAATCAAAGAAACTCTTACAATTAGGATTTCATTGAACATCAGATTACAAATTGCATGCTCGATTGCATTAGAATTTCAAGTTGAGTCTTAATATCATAAGTTTCACTCCCATTACCTATTGAGTAAATAACAACTTGATAACTATGAGCATTAATAACAATTAATTACAATTTTACATTTTTTAGGGCTCTTACCATCTACAATAGCTTAAGTTGTGGGGATTTGAAATAGTAAAATGAGTAAACTTTCCAAAGTTATAGACAAACAATAGAATCTTGCGATAGGGAGATAAACCCAATTATTTTAGTTTCTCTCTGGGAAGCTCTTCTAACACATGAGTTAAGCATGAGATCATGTAAGACCTAAAGAAGTGATCATACCCACTCCATTAGTTATGATAGATCAATTTGCATGTATTACAATGGTGCTGAAAGGTACTTGGTGTCACTTGAAAGTAAACCTCTAATTAACCACAATGAGGAGATTTCAAGGGGATTGAGCTTTATTACTCTTCCCTTGCGTGTACGTCTGATTTACAACTGTTCCCCTAGGAATAATTCTTGTAGTTGGTAACTTTAGTGACTATAATCCTAGGATTATTACCTGAGGTGACAATAGAGGGAAGCTCCTATTGTACCTTGAACAAATGTTGGCTAAACTCACTTGGAATTTTTGGAGGGTAATGTTCACTTGAGATGGCATAAGTGAAGTTACTTACCCCATATCATTTCATTAAGCAGGTTTTCAGTGTAACTGGTTCCAATCGTTCATATTTATAAAAAAATCACTTTGATCTCTACGACATTGTATTTCATCACCAACTTGCAATTATTGATCTCTATGAGGAGTCAGTTTGTTTGGTTTGAATCCCTAGATTTGTTAGCACATGTTACTTTGTTTTTTTTTTACTTTTTAGAGACTTTAGGTGTGGTTTTGATATTGTGTGAATTATTAATTTAATATTTCATCGTGTGTAAATTACCGAGACAATCACATAGACTGCTCGGTCAACCCCCTGAATATACATCGAGTCAGTTAGAAAATATTAAAGCTGAAAGATCAAAATCTAAAGGATTTGGGACTACAGATGAACCTGAAACTTATAATATTTTAGAATATGATGTAACAGGAACTGAATTGAATCAACCAGAAACATCTACTATTCTAGGACCTGAAGTAATAAAATCTGAATTTTCTCAACCTAAAACACTAGAATCACACTCATAAGTAATTGATCCAATAATTACTGAACTTATTCGAACATAATTAGATACTGGAGATACTTTGGACTCACAATTGACCGAACCAGATATCGAAGAACCTATGTCTGATGTTTCTGAGCCTGAGTCAGCTTTAGCTGCTTTAGCCCCTACTCCTAGTCCGCCACATTTACCTCGAGTAAAACTACTTATTACTGATAGTCTACCTCATGGTCTTATTAGCATTGAAGAAATTATCTCAAACGAAGAGGAAGAATGGCCTCATATGCTAGTTTTTACTAGTGATCAGATAGATATTCATGAAATTCTCTTTTCTTCTTTTGAACCTGACCCTTGGTATTTTACGCCCTTTAACTTTTTAGGTCAAGGCATTCCATGATACACTACTCCTTATTCTACTATACCATACATATATTTGTCTAGAATTATTTCTGGAGCCATGTCGTCAGATACTTCTATGTTTTCTACTCCTCTAGAATCAACTTTATATGGTGGCTTATTAGTCCCTCCTAGATATCAATCTCTTTTTGGGACATATTCAGGAGCTTCTCCCTCAATTCAACCTTCAAATATGTCAACTGATTTAATTGATCCTACACATTTGGATTTGACATCTCATCAATATATACATATGATTTCCAACAATGTAGGTAATCCTCAAATTAACCCAACAAGCGGTTATTACCTACCTTGGGGGAAACCTCCTACCGTAAATTATCCACCTTATCATCAGATCACTCAAGTCGATTTAGGTAAACCTATTGTATCACAACCCATTGTTGGTACTTTGTATCCTGGGTTGAACACAATCTGGAATCCTTCATATAATCAAGAACCAATGCAAGTTTCTAGTATAGGAAAATGATTTCTCTATGCAAAGATAATCTCTTCAACACACTAAGAGTTTTATGATCTCTGGGAAGCGAACCTATCCCACACATATAGAGTTTTTTTTTATCTCTGTAAAGAGAACATCTCCCATACAGAAAGAGTTATATGATCTCTATAATTTCCAAGATGGAGGGACCCAAAAAAAAAAACAAAATGTTTACCATAAGTTAGCAAAATTAAATACGTTGCAAGTCTGCCAAAGGTGCAAAAAACTCTACAACGTCTCCAAAGACTATGGTGTAATTGTTTAGCTTAAAGTTTTGGTCTCCAAAGACAAGGCGCAAAACACTCTGCAACGTCTCCAAAGACTGGTGTAACTGTTTAGTTGAAAGGTTCGGTCTCCAAAGACTATGGTGTAACTGTTTAGCTTAAAAGCTTGGTTTTTACAAGTCTTGCGGTTTAATTCTAGAGTAGAATTATATACACCTAAGAACCTGCGCCTAGCACCATTTCTTCACTTACAAAAAAAAGGTACCACTTCCAAACAGGTATTCACGAACAAAAGGAATGTCTACCCTAACCCAACCAAACAAAAGGCATGCCATGGTGACTATGGTTAATTTTCGTATTGATACAATCTTTGTCACAATGTGATGTTGGAGCATGGTTGACCGTGATTGATTTTTATATTGAGACAATCTTTGTCACAATATGACGTTGGATCATGGTTGACCATGATTAAACCCTATGAATAATATTATACCCTAGGAATAAGAACCATTAGATTAATCAACCCAAGGCATTAATTCTAAAATCCCAAGGGATTATAAACACAAGGAAATAATATTTAACCCAAGGGATTAATATTATAAACCCAAGGTATATAAAGACTAGAATAAATATTATAAACCCTCTAATGAACATGGTTGACCATGATTTATTTTCATATTGAGACAATGTTTGCCAGAATGTGATGTTGAACCATGGTTGACCATGATTGATCTTCATTTAGAGATAATCTTTGTCACAATGTGACGTTGGAGCATGGTTGATTTTCATTTTGAGAAAAAAAAAAATTACAATGTGATGTTGGACCATGGTTAATCATAGTTGACCATGATTATAAACCCAAGGGAGATATATTAAACCCTAGGATTGATATTATAAACCCTATGAATAATATTATAGCGTTGGTATATGAACCCTTATATTAATAAACCCAAGGGATTGATATTATAAACCCAAGGGAATAATAAACCTAAGGGATTAATACTAAAATCCCAAGGGGATTATAAACTAAAGGGAATAATATTTAACCCAAGGGATTAATATTATAAAACCAAGGAATATAAACCCTAGGACAAATATCATAAACCATAAAATAAACATTTTTTACCATGGTTGATTTTCATATTGAGACAATATTTGTCACAATTCGACGTTGGACCATGGTTGACCTTGATTGATTTTAATACCGAGATAATCTTTGTCACAATGCATCATTTGACCATGTCGACCATGGTTAACCATGGTTGACTTTAATATTGAGACAATCTTTCTTGTAATGTGATGTTGCACCATGGTTAACCATGATTGACTATGATTGACCAATGGTCCAACATCACAATATGACGTTGGACCATTATTGACGATGGTTAATCACGATTGACCATAATTGATAATGGTCGACTATGTTGGACCAACGTTGACTGTGATTTCCCATGCTTGATAATTCTTGACCATAATTGACCATGGTTCACTATGGTTGACCATGATTGATCTTCATATTGAGAAAATCCTATGATAAACCCTCAGATAAATATTATAAACCAAAGTATATAAACCCTATGATAAATATTATAAACCGTAAAATAAACATAGTTGACCATGGTTGATTTTCATATTGATACAATCTTTATCACAATGTGACGTCGGACCATGGTTAACCATGCCTGATTTTCATAATGTGATCATATTTGTCTTAATGTGACATTGGACCATGGTTTACTTTCATATCGAGGCAACCTTTATCACAATATGACATTAGACCATGGTTTACCATGATTAAACCGTAGGATTAAACCTTACGAATAATTTTATACCTTAGGAATATGGACCCTTAGATTAATAAACCCAAGGGATTAATTCTAAAACCCCAAGGGATTATAAACTAAAGGGAATAATATTAAACCCAAGGGATTAATATTATAAACTCATGGTACATAAACCCTAAGATAAATATTATAAACCCTAAAATAAACATGGTTCACCATGGTTTATTTTCATATTGATACAATTTTTATCACAATGCGACGTTGTACCATGGTATATAAACCCTAAAATAAAGATGGTCCACCATGATTGACCATGGTTGACCATCATTTATTTTCATATTGATATAATCTTTGTCACAATGCGACGTTGGACAATGGTTGATTTTCATATTGAGACAATCTATGTCATACTGTGACGTTGGACAGTGGTTGATTTTTGTAATTAGAAACTCTTTATCACAATGTGATGTTAGACCATGATTGACGATGGTTAACCATGATTTAATTTCATACTTAAACCATCTTTGTCACAATGTGACGTTGGACCATGTTTGACCATGATCAACCATGATTGACCAATGGTCCAACATTAGAATGTGACGTTGGACCATTGTTGACCATGGTTAACCATGATTGACTATAATTGATAATGGTCCACCATGTTTGACCAATGTTGACCATGATTGACCATGCTTGACCATGGTTGATCATGGTTGATTGTGATTCAACATGGTTGACCATGATTCACCATGGTTGACCATGATTGATTTTCATATTAAGAAAACCCTATGATAAACCTGTTAAAATTGTAGGAAGAAAAGGCTTCATTTGCCTTGTGCCTTAGTCAAATGGAGAAATTTGATTTTCCAAATCAACGGGATGACTTGGATTGTAGTTAGTTGGAGTGACATAACTTTGTCTCCTAGTTAAATTAGTAAATTTGAGTTTGTACGCTAGAAGTAGAGTTGTGCATGGATTGATTGCTAAAATATAGCAATCTAGTGGATTTATTGTTAGTTAAACTGAGTTAGTTGAGCTTTAGTCTTTAGTGGAGTCAGCAGGAGTTAAATTAATTAGTTATAACAATTTTTAACTCACTGATATCTAAGTTAACTAATCAATTTACTAAAATAGTCTCAGTCATGCATGTAATTTGAATTCCCTAGTAGGAGTGGAGGAAAAGGCACATTGTAATTGTTGGGCACAACCCAACTTCTTCCAACTTTTGGGTCAAAGACTCCCCATTTTGAGGAGCAGAGTGCATGGAACCAACGAAGTCATATTCACCATGTGGTGTTTTAGAGGCTTTAGGGTGGGTCAAAGACCCTTATTTTGTAATGGGTTTCGGGTATTAGTCATGGTTTTCTTGAATCCAAGGTATATGGACCATGGTTTTTTAATGATGTAATGTATATAAGGATATGTAATACTTTGTAAAATATCATGATGATAGAAGCATATATTGTTTGTATTCTTTGTTTTGTTTTTGTATTTTGAGGAAGACTCTGCAACTAAGTGCGGGGAGGCCTTGAAGAGTCTGTAGTTGAGTGCCTAGGCCACCTGTAGCTGGGTACACAGGTTAGAAAGGAGCGTGTACTCAAGATCATTATTAATAAGGAAGAAATTTTGGAGAAATATTGTGTACCTTTCTGTATTCATTTCCATTGTTATTGATATCGTTATGCATGTGTTTTACTAAATTGCGTGAAATATTGCGTATGTTTCTATATTCATTTATGTTGTTATTGATATCTTTGGTTGTGCATGAGTCTAGTTTAATTGGGCTTCCTATCTATGTGACGAATTTTTGATAGACTACAGGGAAGCATAGGAAGAAGGGAAGCCATTCTACTATGCTTGGTTGTTAATACTCATCACGTTGATCATGTGGAAGGAACCAAAAGACTCGCAATTTACATATGTCGAGGTAGATGTTTGTGAGGCAGTAAGGTATGCCTCCCTCCAGTTTACTAAGGAGTCAATGCGCGCAAGAGAAAATAGGTTTTTCTTTGTGGTGATGGAAATGGATATACACATGGTGGTGAACTAATATCCAAGGTTGTCACCTAGTTTTTATAAGCAGTATTGTCACATTGTAGATCTCAAAGTAGACTTCCACAGAGCTTATGTGAAGGCAAAAAAGGACCAAACTGAGACATGGCATCCATTTCCATACTTAGTAACTGAATATGATTTTCTCACCCTAGTATAGCAATGGCCGGAAGAATGGATGACTCCACTTGGTGGATCATTTGGAACAAAGAAGGGTACCTCGTAGGATGCAATTACAAGAGGAAAGGATGCAGAGGTGGAAATAGAGGAAACATAGTAGGAGCATGAGGAACCCCTTAGCGATGTAGGAGTATTGGAGGAGTCACCTTTATTTTTCAGAAGGAGAGACACAACTGCCACAAGCAAGAGGAAAAAGAAAAAGGCAGTTAAGTCCAAGGGCATAGAAACACTTGTCCTCATTGATGGGGACATCAACAAGATCAGTGAGAAGGTTCAGGAGATCACGGTAGAGACCTAGGACATAATTGATGATTGATGTAGAACGATCTTAACTGAAGTATAGAAAGGCATCACAAAGCTGAAGGCATTTCTGCAAGTAGCAAAAAAACCAGAACAAGGAGATCAGTCATTGCAGATAGAGCAAAGAATAGAAACACAATTTGGCATTAGAATTGTGCATGTTCCAGTTGGGGCACTTCACTAGTACTCACCAGAGGACAAAGAGTTAGATATATTATGAAATAATTTTAGAATAAATATTGTTGCGCTTCCCATTCAAATGCTACATGAATTCGATAAAAGTTTAACAACTGAGTTGAAGGAGTGGGAGCAACGAACCTCAACAATGAAAATGCAGACAAAAAAGGAGAAATTTGCACTGAAGAAGCAGTTGGAGGAGGTCGCTAAGCATATAAATGATGCAATTCAATGACAAAAGCACTTGGAAAAATCCATCCAAGAGAGTTGTAGTAGATTCCCAGATGTGAAGATCAGTGATGAGGAACCACCAATAGAAAAGTTTGCGAAATTGAAGAATACATTGGAGAAGTTCAAATTTGATTGTGAAGTGCAGATATCAGAGTTGCAAATAAGGTTGCAAACAGACACACCACTAGAAGTATGGGAGCATAGATAGAAAGATTTAAAGTCGGCATTGAAAGGAATCTCTGACACATTGGCAGACTGCATGAAGCTATTGGATGATATGATGCATATTTGGACCTCACTGCAGGAGGATCCAAACATCCAGAAAATCAAGGAAGAATTACAAGTGAAGCAGAATCAGTGTGAAAAGATCCTGGAAGTTATAAATATCTTACGAGTCTTGCAAAGACTCACCAACATTATGGAAGGGAAGAACCTCCAAAAGCATATAGATGAGCTTCAGAGGAAGGAGAAATTATTACAAGCAAGAACTCAACCATGGTAGGATGAGGTGCTCAAACTGTCTCAGGTAGTGGATGACAGGCTCAAAGAATTAAAGAAATGGGAGGCAGAGATACTGCAGAAGGCTGTTGGTACCAACCACAGAGGAATTGTTGAAGGAAATGCACAAGCATGAGAAGCACTAGCAAAAATTGTCCAACAATATAATGTAGTATACAACGAAATTGCAACGAAGATCAAGGGGACCAAATATGAGTGACCTAGGACAAGTCATGGGTAAGTGTTGGGGACTTGTTGGGGGCTTGTTGGGTACAACCCCACTTCGTCCAAGTTTTGGGTCAAATACTTCGTATTTTGAGGAGTGGAGCATGTGGAACTGACGAAGTTATATTCATTGCGCGATATTTTAGGGGCTTTAGGGTAGGTCAAAGCCCCTTATTTTGTAATGGGTTTCAAGTATTAGTCATGGTTTTGTTGAAGTGGTATATGGATGATTTTTTTTCATAATGATGTCATGTATATAAGGAGATGTAATAATTTTTAATATATCATCATGATATAATAATAAATTGTTCATATTCTCTGACTTGTGTCTGTATTTTGGGGAAGGCTCCAAAGCTTAGTGTGTAGAGGACTTGAAGAGTCTGCATCTGAGTGCACAGACCACTTGCAGCTAGGGGCACAGGTTAGGAAGGAGCATGTATTGAATATCATTATTAATAAATAAGAAATTTTTGGCGAAGTGTTGCATCTCTTTATGTGTTTATTGTCTATTGTTATGTATCTGGTTATGCATGATTTTGATAAAATTATGCAAGGAACTGTAAGATATATTGTTATTTGTTAGATTTTATGGGTTTAATATGAATTTGTTAAATTTTTCATCTTCATGAAGTTCTTATGCATGTGAATTTAGAATATCAATATAAAGTAGAAGTAAATACATGGCACAACTGTGCGGATATCCCTTTAGTTGTAGAAAATTAGTTCTGCAACCTCCCATAACTTCTTTAGGTGAGATCACGATCTACTTGCGGGTCATTGCTGAAAGGGCCAATAGTTGAGGGTTTTGTTGGTGTACCACACATTCTGAACCTGGGTCAAGCCCCCTCAAACCAACAGTAATTATCAATTGTATACTAATTGAGTGTACACATTTTGCATTGGAGCAGGTTGTCAATTCCTTCAGGATTTCCTCAAAGAAATAGGGAATTCTCCTGTTTTTTATCGGCTAATTTCCTCAATAATTGTGCAGGGAAATAACTGGAAATAGGAGACAAAAACAAATATTTTGGAGATTTTTTTTTCAAATATAGACATGTAACAAGAGTGCTACAGGAGGTGCTACAAGAGGCCCTGTTTTTCTACATGAGTGAGATAACTTGCCGAATTTCCAAGTAAATAAAATGAAAATGGGATGAATTTTTTTCTTATTATTAAGTAGGATGTATTAGGACTCCATTACAATTGGAATCACTCCACAATTCCCCTATTAACATGTGCTAAAAAATAACAGAAAATTACTACTCTAAAAGCTGCAAATTCAAGAACTAGTGAGCTACTTAACCTACCAAATGCCTAACCTAATAAAGTGAAAATTATATGGAGTAAATTTTGTTATTAACTTGAATTTTTGTATGATGCAATAAAGGTTGAATCAAATAAAATTAATCTCATTAACACATTCTAGAAAATAGCAGAAAATCACTACTATTTTGCTACAAGGGGTTTCTTGAAATTCTAGATTTGTGAACTAATAGACACATCCAACTACCTCAGTGATGAATATAAATTTTAAAATCTATTATAAGGATGCATAATGCTTGTGAATTTGTAAATAATCTTCAAAACAAATCACTTCAATCATATAACCAATGTAACCTACAACAAAATAAGCATGAATACTAAATGCAGAAATAAGAGATGCAAGTGAAACAAACATTCAAAGGAAATAAAGAAATTGTACAAGAGGGATCTTAAGCTCTTGGGATGGCCAAGCCTAGGGATACTCAAATTAATATGAAGGAAACCAATGTTTAGAAGCTAAAAATAGCAACAAACTTCATTATTTGAATCAATCGAGGTACATTCCTGCTAGAAATGAAAGTGGAGTTGTTAAATAACAAGTTTTCTCGACAAAAAGACTAAGAAATACATGCCCCTAGAGGGAAATTAGAATTGGTACTTACAAAAAGTGATGAGTAAGCATTATCCTCTAAAGGAGGAAACTTTCCACTCCAAAATCCCTCAAATAGTGGATTTGGTTCCCAACACTAGGAATCTACATCAAATGAGAGGGAACACATTCCTAGATTTTCTCAATCAATGGAGCTCATTAATTTTTCAATAATTTCATTATATTTTGTTAATTTATTATCAAATATTGGTCCATCCTATAGTAGGGAGCACATCCCTATATTATATCATTCAGAATTTACTCCATAGTCTCTCAGTATTCTACAAAAATAAATAATATTAGGCTTATAATATGAAATTATCTATAAACCTTCCTAAGAATAGATTACATATAAAAAAATATTATTAAGTGTATAAAGAGAGTTTTAAAATAGCCTTCATGTGCTCAAGAAAAGTAATATGGGCTTTAATCTTTGTCTAATTTGGAGGCCCATCATGCCCCCCTACTAACATTGTTTCTCATCCTCGCGGAAACCTATCCAAATTCTTGCCATGTTCTTATTCTTTTCCTCGGAAGTATTTTCATGAAATTACCTTCCTTGACTCAATGGAATATGATTTCTATGGTTTCTTGCATTTGATGGACTTCATAGACAAACTTGCCATGTAGAATTTCCAGAAAATTTTGATTTATTGTTATAAACAATCTGAAAACAATTTTTCTTTTCTTACAAACACATAATTTCTCTACTCAATTTTCAGCGGAATTAGGAACATAAATAAAACAAAGTCACACAATTGAAGACACAATTTTTTTTTACTAGGGAACCCAACTGGGAAAATCCCTCTACTTGATAAAAAATTTATTCATAGCAAAAATTGAGTAAATAATCTCTTACAAAATGAAATTGTTTCAATTTGAAAGTTACACTTGTCTTTCTTCCTTGATCTAAGCTTGAAACACTTGCAATACTATTGATCCTTTCCCTTTACCAACCTATGCACTATCTTCTCTTGCACACTCTTCCTCCCACAAGATCCATACACAAGCGCATGCTTCCTATTGTTTGGTCTCACCAATTTGTGCTCACCAAAACAATGATTAAAATTGTGCCTTCATTCCTCCTTTTAAAGGTAATTCGAATGGTTAAAATTAGTGAGTTTTCTAATTAAGGAATTGAAATGGAGCTTTTCTAGTAACTTAACAAAAGTCAATAAATTTAGTTAAATGGATCCTCCCAAAATTTAGGAGGCCAACTCCACTTAACCATTCAGTTCCCAATTTAACTCACTAGAAAATAAAACTCGACCTTCAACTTCAACACGAGTTAACTGCCTCATGGACTCCTAATTTTTAGGGAAACTCCTAAATTTTTGGAACTTAAGCATGCACAAGAAGGAACTCGAGTTTGACTACTTGAATTAAGGCACAAATCAAGGAATTAATTTATTGCTACTATTTTCAACAAGCAAGTTGTGCCTCCTTTTCCTATAGTTCCTCTCTAAGCCTCTACAACTTCTCCTTCATGACTAATTCTTTTAATCTCAAGTCAGCCAATTCCTTACCCATTTGTTGCACTTTTTCCTCCATGAGTTCCACATATTCTACCTTCTTGGATTTTGGAATTTTCATTCATCTATGAGTTCTGCCTATTCCCCTTTCCAACTAAAAAAAGAGTGGTATTGAAAATTTGGTGGGTATAATTATCCCAACCTCAATGAATTTGTGGTAGGATCCAAGGTCGGGTCATGGATTAGGCTCCTGAAGTTCTTGGAGGTCTTCTTCTCTCCATTTTGATGTGGCTACCCCTTCTTGGAGCATTTCATGTTGCTCTTGTAGCAGTCCCTATTGATCCTGTAGCGGTTCTCTTTCTTCATGTTGCACACAACCCAAATCCTGTAGTAACTAATATTTTCATGCCAAGAGGTGGTGGGTCCACCTTTTGTTTTTTTTCTTATTATTTTTTCAATTTTTTCTCTTTCTTCATTGCATGAAAAATAAACTCGAGTACTTTGAGTTTAACTAAGTTGGCCCTCACTTACCCCTTCACCCTCCTTGTCATCCATCACTACTAAATGATTACAACCCACTCTCTCAAGTCCTCTTCACTTTTGTCTTGTTCCTCTCCCACGCATGTGGGTGTGTTGGTGGAAAGGTGAAGTTATCTACTAGATAAGGTTGAGTTTGTTAAGCTACTCATTTTGGCTATTAAAAAATCCTTTTCCCTCATACACTTGCAATGTTTATCAACATAAAATAAGGTCATAGGAAATATTTAGAGGATTTCATACCTAAGCCTTCCCCTAGGTGTGTTTTTGCAGGTGATGTTGGAGACGCTGATGTGACTATTGGATCTATTGATGTGACCATTGGAACACTGATATGATTGTTGGAGCCTGATATATTATTAGAACCCTTCTTGATGTTATTGTTAGAACCTAGATGTAGTGGCTGAAAGGTTGATGTGACTGTTGAAATTCTCTCTAGGGTACAAAATGTCACTTTCATCAATTTTTTCCACTGAATGGAATATTTTCATTGTTGTGATCAAAATATAGGCACCACCATGGATCAAAAGTTGTTGTCGGAGATGAACAATGACCCTATAGTAGCACTGCAAAAGGTTTTTGGATGCCCGAGATCAAGGAGATAAACCCTCAATTCTTCATGATGGTTAATTCTTCATTTTGATGCTTCCAAGTACTTTTTATTGTGGTTTTAGAGGGCTTGTGCAAACTGCTACCGATATGGATTATTTCCTATAGAAGTCACATAAACCTCTCTATGATTATCATAAACTTCACAAAATGCATCCAAAAACTCTGATAATTCATGTTAAACTCATGGACATGGATTAGAAGTTTCTTTTGTGGTGAAAGTAATGAAAGAAGGGGTGAAAATGGGTTCTTTTCATGGAAAAATATGAAAATGAGAGTGGAGAAGAGGTCAAGTGGTGTGGAAAATCAATTATGAAACTATGGTGGACCCCTACTCTTGTTACTAGATGAAAAACATAAGATATGAACCCTTTTTCTATTCCAATCACGCTCCTATAACATAATTTTTTTATCCATATCTCTCAAGTGGTATATTGGATTGACTTGAAATTTGGTGAGCATGTTGCATCATCATTATGAATTTTTCCTTAAAAAAATATTGGTGAACGGATGCACAAATCTTGATAAAAATTAAAAATGGTTGTACGTGATGGAGGTCAATTTCTCAAAAAATGTGCACCGAAATTTTCTGAAATTCCTTGAGCGTGTTACCACAATCCATATTTATATCTCCATGAAATAGCTTGGCCAATGAATGCATGGTTTTTGAGATATGGTAGAAACAATTTTTTCCCTGTGTATTTTGGCCTCCTATAGCAAAACAAAACCTTCTTGTTAGATTTTAGGACAGCGAGGAAAATGAATGGAAAAGGATGGGAAATAATGGGTGGATGTTGGAAATGGATGAGGGTGATTGATTTATGTGTCCTTGGTCCTTCTTGAGCATTTTTCATAGAAGGTAAGAAGTCCAAGGTTGATTATTTTTTACTTTTTCCGTACCTCATTACTCATTTCTTTATTTTTTCCTTTTGTGGCGCTAACCTATTTCTTTTCCTTATGTAGGGGGAGGAGTACCTACATGAAAACAAATATATTCAACTTGAAAAACAATTTATCTTTTTCATCTTTTTTCCATTTTTTCTCTTTTTTTTTTTCATTTTATTCTTTAGGCCTACTAGTTCCGTCAATGAAGTTTTTAACTAGTAGGTCTTCCTAGTCGCCTCAAAGGAGGTTTTAACCTAGGATATTTTTATTTTTTTGCTTTTTCTTTCCAACCCACTAACCATATCAAGGACATTTTCAATTAGTGAGCCAATCCAGGCACCTCAAAGGAGGTTTTCACCTCATATTTTTTTTCTCTCTTTTCTTTTCCATTTTTTTATTTCTTTTTTCTATCCTATTCTACTTGACAAAAAACAAAATCTCTTTCAAGTGTAGGAATACTTCCAATGGATCCATGTGCATAACAAGATAACAGATAAAATCATGTGTAGGCTGGAAACATATGCTCTGACATGTACCTAAATATTAGAGACCAAATTATTTGAATTTGTTGATATCAAGCACTATTGAATAAGAGAGTGATGCTCCATCTTGTTGATTTTCTGGAACCAAACTTCAATATAGTTTTGATGCCCTTGGTTCGCTCTCTCATCTGGATCATTCTTCATGTATTCATTTTTTGTGCCATTCAAATCTTCTACTTCTTTCTGATTAGTCCCTTGCACACATAAAGGATCTGATGGTAAGAATAACAAAAAATCCTCAATCTCACGCTCCAATGGTTGCTCTCCATAAAATTTGATACATGATTCTTCTAGATCTTCTTCTTCTAGATGTTGTTCCTCAATGACATTAGGAAAATATCTTTTTGGCAATACCCTTCTCGAGCTAATATGAATACCATTAAGATCAACAGGAGTTTTTTGCAAGTTTTGTACCTCAGCATTGTAAGTGGGTTTTGGGTTTGGAAATGGTTGTACATGTAGTTAAGTGGGAGTGGATATTTGAGATAGATGTGGTTAGGGTTGTGGTCGTGGTGGAGGTGGATGGTAGGGATAACATGGAGTTGGGTATGGAGGATATTGAGGAAAACATTGAGGATATTGTGGATTTATCCCATAACGTTCTTTCCAACCTTATTTCCAAGATTGTTTCGGGGTTGATATGGCCAAGGTTTCCAAGGAAAGGATGTGTTACAATTACTTTGAGATGGATGTGAATAACCCTTAAATTGTGAATTAGTTTCTTGCATCATATGGTTGACTAGGCTTCCATGGTCTTCTTTGAGCTACATAATATAGCTACTTTGGCGATTGAATTGCTCCATTGTCCTGCTGGTAAACTTCCTTCAACCTTGTTAATGATGGGAAATATTTAGTAGCATGTGATTTTGCATGGATAAAAAAATATCAACATCCTCATTTTTCTCATTTTGCATCCTTAACATTTCTACTTGTTCACTTAGATTGGCATGACTTTTGTATTTAAAGGTATCAAAAAAAATTTGAATTCCATGTTGACTTACCGATCTTGATGTTGATTTACTTATCACTGCCCTTGTTCTTGAGATGCGCGTGCATGCTTCACAAATTTATTCAAATGGTAAGTGGTATACATCACCTCTACTCATGAGATCAAAGATATCAATCCATTCATCCATAATTGTTCTAAGTAAGAGAGTTTTTAGTGTGTCAAATCCTAAATGATGTAATTTTTTCCTTTTAACATTATACATAAATCTGCTTATGAGATCCTCAAGGCTCACATCTTCTTTTCGATTCATTCTAAATGTTTCTTCTTTAAGATCATGATCTTTATATTTTTCTAAAAGTATCTTTTTCATATCATTCCATGATATTATTGAATTAGTGCCTAAACTCATGAACCATTTAAGAGCTCTATCCTTGAATGTTGCTAGAAACAATCTCAATTTTTAAGTGCTTGGTAAGTAACCATAAGATCTGCAAAGGATTTCAAATTCAAAGAGAAATGTTTTCAGATCCCATAACCTCATACCATGGAAGTTGGGAAGGAAAGATGTAGGGATGTTCTTCATATGAACATTGATATCAATATCTTGAATGGGAAATCTAAGAGTATCTTCTTAATTGTCATCATCTCCATCCTATTTTTCTACGTTCTCTAACACAACTTCTTCTTCTACCTCCAAATGTCTATGGTGATGTGGTTCTTACTGCATCACGTGATCAAATGGGTGGGGTTTGGTGTTGGATAAGTATTTTTTTGTTTATATATATATATATATTATATATATTATATATATATTATATATATATATATATATATATATATATTATATATATATATATATATATATATATATATATATATTATATATATATATTATATATATATATTATATTATATTGAATAAAAATGTTAATGCAATGGAATGAATATGCATAATGAATTTTTTTGTTCTTGTAGAATGTAAAATAAATTAATCAAATATGGAATAAAATAATGCATAATTTGACACCCCACTGACAACGACACCAAAAAGTGATGAGCCATAGTATTGCATCAAGAGTGTTGCAACTCCCAAGGCTACCAACTTAAATTATCAACTTGGTGTTTGTACAAAATTAATAAGTATCATAACTATATGTACAACATGCAATGTGTCCTTCTTTCGTTGATATGATGCAATGAAGTGAATTCCATGACATCCAAGCTTAAACTAATGCTAGAAATGGAAATGTTACTCTATTTGTAAAAAGGAAACCTAATTACTTTTGCAAAGAGGAAATCCTAGTTACTTTTGAAGAAAGGAAAGGCAATTCTACTTTGCATGAATGTAAATGTTAATCCTATTTATAGAAATGTACACATTAACCTATTTGTAGAGTGTAAATGGTACATCAAAAGGAATCCTAGTTTATGCAATAGAAATAAAAATGTTGGAAATGGAAAACATAACTTAAGATGTATGAAAAAAAATTAAATAATTTTTCAATCAGTACACTCAAGATATAATTTTTAAATAGATTTCACAAGGTTCTTCATAAAGTAATCATGAAAATCATCATTATGCTCTTCAAAATGAATCTGTCCACTAATCCAAACTGCATAGGTGAATTGCAATCTAGAAGAGGCAAGGCTAAAGAGGTATTTTTGTCTTACTCAATCATGGATTCAAATCCTAGGGTTCATGATTCAATCCTAAGAGAAAAAAAACAAGATTTTGGATAAAATATGGTCAAGTTTAGACATGTTATAGGAGTGCTATAAGAGGTGCTACAGGAGGCCTTGTTTTTATACAAGAGCGAGATAACGTGCCAAATGTAGAATTAAATCAAATGAAAATGGGATGGGATGTTTTGTTTATTAATTATGATGTCTTAGGACTCCATTCCAATTGGAATCACTCTAAAATAACCATGCTAACACATGCTAAAAAATAGTAGAAAATTATTACTTTAAAAATTGGAAATTCAAGAACTAGTGAGATAGTTAACCTACCAAATGCCTAACCTAATCAAGTGAAAATGATATGAGGTAAAAGAAATTATTAAATTGGATTTTTTATGACCCAATACAAGTGGAATAAAAAAAAATTAAGCTCACTAACACATTCTAAAATATAACATAAAATTACTGCTATTTTGCTACAAGGGGTTTCCAGAAATTCTAGATTTCTGAACTAGTAGACCAATCCAAGTAGCTCAATGATGTATATGAATTTCCAATGTTGTTCTTGTTGGAAATAATACTGGGGGGGGTGGGTGAATCAGTATTTATCAAATCAATAACTTTTTCATTTCTTACTTAGATTTATATACACTACTTCAATGAAGGTAACTCGTGTGTGCACGCAATTGTCTTTAAAGCAACCAACTTATATCCAACAGACATATGATTCAGTTAATTCATCATATGTTGATCTTTAATCAGTACATCAGAACTTCATTAATGATAGAAACATTAAACATGTGTAGTAATAACAGAATAAACCATCACACATAAGAAGCACACATGAACACCAAGATTTAAGGTGGAAACCCAATGCGGGACAAAAACTACCTACTGTTGTCTTCTTTTAATATAAGAAAAACCTGTTTACAATCTTGTACTGGTGTAGAATCATTCCAGTGCATAGGCACCCACCTGCAAAAGGCTACAACCTTCTCTTGTCCTCCAGCTTCTAATGGAAGGGAGCTACAACACCCTAGTTCTTGTACTAGATGATCCATTTACTAGTACGTAGGTGTCGGCCTACAGAAGGCTCCAACCTTCACTCGTTTTCTAGCTGCTACTGGAAGGGAGCTCTAACCCCCTGGCTCTTATACTAGCTGATCCATTTACTTGGACGTAGGCGCCATCCTACAGAAGGCTCCAACCTTCACTCGTTTTCCATCTGCTACTGGAAGGGAGCTCCAACCCCCCGGCTCTTCTACTGGCTGATATGTTTACTAATACATAGGCACCAAACTGCAGAAGGCTACAACCTTCTCTCTTCCTCCAGGGACCATGTTTCATAAATTTTCAAACTGAATACTCCTGGAACGCACCACCATAATCTGAAGGCCTCGTTTCATCAAATTTTCATACTGGACCCATCAACAACAATGAAGCTCAAAATCAATCACAAATGCAATACAACCATCAAAATATCTGCATCAACCAATCATTAGAACTCAATCATCAATATCTAAATCAACCACAACTAAATCAATCAATCATTAAAAACACATCATCACTAAAGTAAATCACAATCAATCAAACTGAACATTTAGAACATTGTCACCAAAACACAAAGCAGAACCTAGAACTCTGCATCAACAACCAGAACCAACTGCAACATCAAACATCATATTTCATACTATATACGCTACTTCTATGTGTCAAACCAACGTGTATATGTGCTTTTATCAAAGTGAACCAACGTACAGATCTGCAAATACTAACTTAAAAACTTCATAGCTATTCTAGACTTTAGTCATACCCAGATCATAACATTTACAGAATAAAACATGCGTCAGTATTCAAATCTATACTATCCATGATCAGACCACATAATTACAATTCATTTTAGTCAGTATGATCCCGATCCATCATCCATCATCAACCACATAGGTGCATCCTTAGTTTAGATCAAGCAAAGCATAAAAAACCCATAACCTACATATTGGATCTAACACTTCATTAGATATTCAATACTTGCACACCTTGGCCTAATGATCTTCTCCTCCTTATATAGTTTTAGGCCTTTCTCAATACCTCAAACCAAAACCACTTAGGACAAATACCTTGGACCAAATACCTCGGACCAATACCTCAGACCAAATACCTTAAACCAAGTACCTCGAACCAATACCTTGGACCAAAACCTTGATTTTCTATCCCATATGTGCTTTTCCTTCTGTGAAAGTGCGTGTATATGTATACACTCCTTTTGTTTTGTTAACCTGCGTGTATATGCTTCTTGGACAAAGTGAACGAGTGTATACTTCTTAAACCACTCTCTTTCTTCAATCTCTGGAGTCTGATTTGTAATCCTTCGTTGTTAACATGTTGCACTGTGAAATGTCATCTGTGTGATTTGCCATCAAGGACAATACCTGTATCATAATGCCAATAGTTCTAAAGATGCATCATGCTTGAGAATATGTAAATAACTTACAAAAAAACTCACTTCAATCATTTAACCAATGTAACCTACAACAAAAGAACCATGAATAATAAATGCAAAAATAAGAGATGCAAGTGAAAAATACATTCAAAGGAAATAAATAAATTGTACAAGAGGGCTCTGAGTCTCTTGGGATGTCCAAGCCTAAGGATACTCAGAGTCCTACGAAGGAAACCAAACTTTAGAAGCTCAAAAGGGCACCAAACTACATTATTTAAATCAATCCAAGTACATTCCTACTAGAAATGAAAGTGGAGTTGCTAAATAACAAGTTTTCTCCACAATAAGACTAAAAATTACATGCCCTTAGAGGGAAATTAGAAATTTTTCTTATACAAAGTGATGAGGAAGCATTCTCCTTGAAAGGAGGAAGGTTTCCACCTCTAAAATCCATCAAATAGTGGATCTAGTTCCCAACACTAGGAATCTCCATTAACTGAGAGGGAACACATTCCTAGATTTTGTCAATCAGTGGAGCTCTAGAATTTGTTAATAATTTCATGATATTTTGTTCATTTATTATCCAGTATTGGTCCATCCTATATTAGGGAGCAAGTCCCTATATTATCTCATTGAAAATTTACTCTAGAGGGATAACACCCTAAGATGGTATTCTTGTAGAAAGCTCTAGCGAGATAACACTATGCATGCTTCATAGGACCCCAAGAGAAAGAATCAAACTCTGCCATAGGTCCAAACTCTTATAGAAAAAATATGGCCAAACCATGATCGATATTTTCATAATCATCTCTAAGAAACTTTTGTGATCTAGGCTTTAGCCAGTACTACCAAAGCCTCGACCAGGCATACTTATGTGTCAATACAATAGGATTCCATTATTGTAGCGTAGCCCAAACTTACATCATTATAGCGTGAGAAGGTGTATGGGATGGAACACTATATGGATTCCTATCGTTAATACACAATGTTACCTTAGTCAAAATGTTTGACATATAAACTTAACCAATGGCCAAGATTGGGCATTGCATAATTGAGTAGCTAAGATTGAGCACTAGAAGAGCAATGGCTCACAAGAAATCCAATATGACGTAATCCCAGAGGGTTGCATCTTGGAAGCCATATAAATTTGCACACAAAGGATAAAACTTTGGATGATGCAAGCTCAAGAAGAGTTGGAAATGAAAGATTTAGTAATTGGTGGAGCTTCAGAGTGAGAGGTCCCCATGGGAAACCTCATACTAGAAGACTCTCCCTGGAGGAAATCCAAAGTATCTATGGAGGAGATGATCAGGATGACATAGGCTTGGTTTATCATGGTAGGATAAAGAGTGGTATGAATATTGAGAAACAACTATGTAGAGAGGTGTGGGACCACAATGCACGTAGGCCCAAAGATCCCTGTTCCCGAAAGTTAAAAGGTGAAACACGCTTTGGAGGGAGCAGGATGATGTAAGCCTGGGATATGGTGGCACACATGTAAGCCTGACATTATAACCATTGGTGCAAGGGCATACCCACCTTACAAGTCAGCCTAAAAGGCCACCCTTGGAGAAAAATTTGAATGTACAAATGGAAAGGGATGGGTAACAAATTCCAGGTAATGGTAATTTTGCCATCAATTGATTCCTATTGAATAACCATATAAATGCATATTTTAATATGAGTTGAGCGTGAATGGGTTGGATGGTTAAATAAATAAATAAATAAATAGATATGCAACTAATACACACAATCCAAGTGGCGTTGAGAGGTTGATTAGGACTGCGATGTGGATGCCATGTGGCTGAAGGGAAACGTGACACCTTATGATTCGTTTAAACTCAATTAGTTACGACTTTCAATCCAGAGGTCAGATTGAAGCAAGTTTTTATATCACCTGAATCATCTTGATGCGACAAACACAATAGTAATGATAAATCAAGGTTTTAAATTAGTTGAAAAGACTGAAATTTTTATACCCCATTTCCATAATGACACCTTGGAACTTGGGTCAACATAGTAACCAACTCCTATTAACAATGGTTGGAAAGGATTTTAGGGTGTGTGTGTGTTACTATTTTTCTTTTTTAGTAGGAATGGTTAGTAATCAATTCATATTAATATACAATTTTTTCCATTAATGCCCTCAAATTTTATTCAAGTTTTCTTTCTCATTATTTAAATTTTAAATTAGGGAAAGCTTTTATGTTTTTCTATGTTCACAAATATTTTGATTTTAAATGATATTGTTGACATCGAGATATTAGTCTTAGAAACTATTTAAATAGTTAATTTTTATTTTGAAATATACTACGTTATATTTCCTTGTAAGTATAATGAATGCATTAGTTGGGGTATTAACTAGGACATGGATCCAAATGGATCCTAGAATACTCTCTAAATCTTGAAATCTTCTTAAAATCGTTTAAAAAAACAAAACAATCACATGAGAGGAACCTTCAAAATGGTGGGAAAACACTATCGGGAGGTGAAAAACATAAGAAAACTATGAAATCAGGCTTATCGGAGGCTTACAACAGCTTTGCACACGATTCGTGAGATCTGGCCGATCAACGGTCCATATCTGATCGGTGAATCGCAAATCAACGGTGACATCCGGAGGAAATCAGAGTGCACCACATGAAACTTGTGATGGTGATCGGTGGAGTCAACAAGTACCATCGATCAAGGGCATAGATCGACAGCCCATGTTGCATCGCAAAATCGCAATCGGCCAACACAATAGAGTGCTCACCAAACTCGGGTTTTCATGATATGCGTTGCAATCATTGATAGTAACTTATCGGGGCGAATATATTTATATATTACTATATATATTATATATATATATATATTTATATAATTATGATATAGATATAGATATATGTGATTAACCAGACCCAATGGGAATATAAACACTATTGTAAAATATTTGTGATCCTCCAAATAGAATTTTTAATGTATTTTCATATATTTCGTTATTTAACGAAATATAAAGGGAAAGTGTCGGTGTGACAAAACCCGGACTCGAAGAGGTTCGGGAATGAAAATGTATATTGTTTCAGGTCCGGAGGAAGCCATTTTTATGTTATTTTCAATGTTTTAAACATATTTCCAAAATACAAAGAGAAGAGTTGGAACAAGGCCGAAGAGACTTGCGATAGTGATTGAGGACAGACCCGATAGGAGAATAGACCAGATTTAAGGACTTTTGAAGCCCGGATGAACAGTTATTTTGGTGAGTTTTCACAGTTTGAAAGCATTTCTTTGTGTTAACCAGAAGCACCTGTTTCAGGGATTTCAAAGGTCCGATGCACTCATGCGTTGCAGGAGAGGTGGCCACCTCCCCTTAATGCATTACGTAATTATTGTTTAACGTTAGAAGAGGGATTCAAATGGACAGAGGCTGGGAGACAAAAAGCCGAGAAGCGGAAATGAACAGGCATAGCAATTTGGCTTTGAAGCCATAGAAAATAGCAGGCAGTATTGCAGGCAGTGCCAAGACAAAGAAAAGACAGAGACAAAGAGTGATTGAGAGAGTCTGTATACTCAAAGGGGCTTGAGAGGTTCAAGAAAACTCTTTTTGTTGTATCTATTGTGTGTTGAGTCTCAAATTGAGCTCACACTGTTTTAAAACTTTGTTTGAAGACATAAAAGAGAGACCACCACTAAAGGTTGGACCAAGAGATGTAGCCCAAGAGTATTGGGTGAACTCCTTATTAAATTTGTTGTGTTTATGTGTGTTGTCTATTATGCTTCTTTACTACTTCATTGCCTGTGTATTTCACAATCTTATCGATCCATTGCATAAAATAACATAGGAAAATCCATGCACATGAGTCTGTAATACCTTAATAGTTGTTTAAGATCTCATTTCAGATCAAGTGGTATCAGAGCTTTAGGTTGCTAAGGATAGAAAAGCTTGTGCTAGATTGTTGAATGCTAACTAGGTCAAAGCTCAAATTAGGAGAAGGAGAAGTTGAGGCTAACCCAGAAATTGGTAGAGTCTATCCTAGTAGGAAAATGACAGAAGAAATTCCCTTAGAATCAGACTCTCAATTCATGGATAGTTTCATGACCATGAGAGCCATGGTAGAAGAGATGTATTGAGAATTTAAGAAAGGTAGAGGTGAAGATACTTCAACCTCAAAACAAGATATAGGAACAAAAGAACCTCTTCTAGATGACCATTCTGAAGGCAAAGGGAAAGGAAAAGAGCCTCCTCTATCAACAACTCCTAATAGCCCTAAAAATAAAAAGAAGAAAACATATTTGATTAAGTTAGATGTAAAATTTGATTTGCCAATATATGATGGAGAATTAAATGCATAAAAGCTAGATAACTGGATTAGACAGATTGATGTGTATTGCAAGGTCAGAATATTGATTCAAGCAGGATTAAAATTCAACTGGCTAGCCTATGCCTTGGAGGAACTGCCTTGGTATGGTGGGAAGGCAGGACACAAGCTGACTTGAAGAAGCATGGTAAAATTCTTTCAGTCTGGAGTGAATTTGTTTCTGCCATTAAAAAACAATTCTATCCACTAGCTTACATGCAGCAAGCCATGATGAGTGTTGGGCCTTAGTTTTGGTCTTATTTTGCTCTAAGAAACTTACTAATACATCTATTTATCATCCATTTTCACTTCATTCATTCCATTTTGATGTATATATGACATCCATTCAGGTATTTAACTTTAATTTGTCAATTTCTAAAGTTTTTATGAAAGTTTGATTTTAAGTGCAAATTTGGCAGATTCAGAAATTCCCGTAATCACTCTATGGTTGATGTGGTTGCAGGACACTTGGGCACGAATTGATACATGAATGGAAAGCTTTGAAACTAGGACTAATCCACCTATTCTTAGTTCGAATAGAAAAAGCTTTATTAGGCCCATTTGGTGCTAGTCAATCATGATTAGTCATTTAGAAATCCCATAGAAATAGGGCAGTTTTGAGATTCTATGGGATTGGTCATATTTCTTGGGATGGGAGTAGTGAATTTGAATTGGATAGATGGATTAGAGTAGATGGGTTTGTTAGAGTGAATATAGATCAGTTTGTTTCATGAAACTTCTTATTTAAGAGCCACAACTTTGATGGCTTAGGTATTGACTTATTATACTTTTATGTTGTGACACTTTTGGATTGAGGAGTTAATTTGAAGACTTGTGCTATTATTATTTTGCTGCTCAATGCTATGGTTGTGTAATTTATTTGAGCTTTTGATATCACTTCTCAAGTGTTCAAGGCAAGGGTGGAGGGCCCCCACTCCAAGCTAAGTACACTTCCTTGTTAACTAGTTTTCTTTCTTGTAATCTATTTATTATAGAACTGGTTTTTCAAAGCTTTATTTCAGATTTCTTTATGGTTCATGCATGGTTATTGATTGCATTAGTTCTTAGCTTATTCATCACTTTATTAAGTTGGATAAAAACAAGTGTTCAAGTTGAGCATCTCTTCTACTAAAATGATGAATTAAAACTAGTTTCTTTGGTTTGCATGCAAGTAGTTTCTTATTGTGATTTTGGTATTGAGATGAATAAATTATGATGAAATACTTTATGTGTCTCTTAAGTTAAGAGCTTCTTTCATTAACAATTTATACATCTTAAGTTCTTGGTTTTAATCTCTGATTCATTAAGTGGTAGTTGAGGCAAAGGTGGACTTCTTGAGTCAAGAACCATCTCAATATTTTTCCTCTGCTTTAAACTAATTGAATTAGAGTTGTAGGATGTATTGCTTTAAGCTTTTGAATAATTTATCTTTCAAGGTTTGATTATATCTGATATTCACGTATAGTGAACTTTCCTCAAAGCATAAACAACCCGGATTGATAAGAAATAATTGTGTTAATTTAGGTACACAAATTAGCTCAACATTTTGGCATCGTTGCCGGGGAGGCAAATATCGGCATAGTCAATAGAGAGATAAAATCCAAATCAAACAAAAACATTAGTTACATTCCTTTTCTTTAATTATGTTTCTTTATGCCTATATTTAGAGATCCTCAAGGTAGATTTATTAAAAACCCCCCACAAGTAGAGATAGGATCATCAAACACCCCAGTTACTGGTAATCCAATAATTGAGGAATTGGCAGAAAAACAAAGAACTGGCCAAAGATTAACTTTGATTGAGAGGCAAACTTTGTTAGCTTGGGAAGCAAAACAAAAACAACCATCAACTTCAAGAAAACAAAAGGAAATTATCAAAGGAAAACCACCTGTTTTTCCATCTATAAGTCAACCTATCTTTGAACAACCTGAATCTTCACCTAAAATTGAAACAACTAAATCAATGGCAGAAGAAGGACATGGATCTGTTATCTTCACTCCTAAACAACGAATTGAGTATGAAAGACAACAAAGGGAATGGAGAAGGAAAAGAGAGGAGGAGGCAAAACAAGAAAATGATAGGAAGATGGAAAATGATCGGAAAAGACAAGAAGATGGTAATGATCATGAGGCCACCTTTGGCTTTCCAATAGTAGACACAAGTGCAATATTAGGAGAAGAAGTGAAAATGAAAAATATTCCACCTTCTGTATTGCCAAATTTTTATGGAATGTCCACAGAAGATCCCGATGCTTTTATGTTCGAATTTGATATTCTATGTAGAACATATGGATACACTGATGACATTCATAAACTTCGTCTTTTTCTTGCAACATTGAAAGCAACAGCTTTAAAATGGTTCATGGGTTTAGGAGAACAAACAATAAATTCTTGGGATGACATGAGATCAATCTTCCTTAAAAAATATCAAGCTTATTGTAGATCTAGAGATTCCAAGGAAGATGTTTTCAGAATGACACAACAAGAAGATGAAAGTTTAGGGAATATTTGGAAAGATTTCATATAATCTACAAAATCTAAACAACACTCTTTAAATCAGGACACCATTCGAACAATCTTTCTCAAGGGTGTAAGGGATGAATACCTTGACATTTTGAATGTAATGGGTAAAGGAGACATTTCAAACCTGCCATTTGAAGAAATTGTTGAGTTATGTCAAAAATATTCTAGAGGAAGATCAAAAACTAGAAAATGAGAAGTAAGTTCAAAAGCAACAAAGTCAGCTGCAGGAGGGATCACAAGAGCTGAAATAGTGATCTTATTGGAAAACTTCAAAACAAACCTCTTAAGTACATTAGGAACACAAGTAGATGTTCTTAAGGCAAACAAGAAGAAAGAAGAACAAGAACAAGCTTTAGCAATCTTTTGTTCCAAATGTAGAAAGAAACATCCATTGAGAGAATGCCCTTTGGATAGTATTCAGGTATGTGGTCTTTGTACAAAAATCATTCCACAGAAAACTGTCTAAGATTGAAAGAATTACAAATGAACTCAATGGAAGAAGTGCCAGGAATAGAAGGATTTTATTATGTAGCACCACGAAGACCATGGCAACCTAGGATGCCTCAACAAAATCCACAACAATTCCCTCAACAAAATTACCTCTAACCACCTCAAAATATTTGGACTCCTCCAATGCCATGGCAAGCTTGGCCTCCACAACAATATCCACAACAACCTGCACAAGGTTGGAGAGGATATGGTTATGGAAACCAGCCACCTCAACAGTATCAACAACATTACCAGCAACAATACCAACAGCCATTTCCATATCCACAATATCCACAATCCATGCCATTTCTGCAACAAAATTCTTCATATCCACCATCCATGCCATTTCAACAGCAGAATCCACCACCATTGTTGACTCAACCACAACAGTTACAGCTACCCTCAAACCAACTCAATTACCAACCCAACCAGTGGCAAATCCGAATAACAAAGTGGACAAGTCTGCATACACTGTAGAGGAAGCAGCATATTTTCCGACATATTCTATTCTTCCTCTAAATGATGTCCATTTAAGGTCTGGCAAGGTGCTTAAAAAGGATTCTCCGCCAATCGTAGAAGAACCAACTGAACAAGGAGAATCATCTGAAACATCACAAATTGAAATACAAATTCAGAAAGGAAAAACGATTACAACTCAAACACCACCTTATCCTGAAAGGTTATTGGAACAACAAAAAGAAATAACACTTCCTGAATTTGATATTTTAGATGAGTTAAAAAATGCTTATGTAAAAATTCCTTTGTTGAAGGCAATTAAAGAAATACCAATATATGTTAAAACAATAAAGGAATTATGCATTAAGAAATCGGGGAAAAGGAAGAAGGATCCCACTACAATCCAAGTCATTGGTGAACTAGCAAGCCTCATGTCTACGCAAACTATTGTAGAGAAATATATTGATCCTCGTATCCCCATGGTTACTATATCAATAAATAATTTCTCAGTACCAAACACATTAATAGACTTGGGAGCAGCTATAAATGTAATGAAAATGGAGACAATGAAAACTCTGCATTTAAACAACATTAGATCAACTTCTACAATTTTAGAACTAGCAGACAGATCTAAAGTTGTTCCAGAAGGGATATTAGAAGATATCATAGTCCCTTTGGATTCATGGGAGTATCCTGTTGACTTCCTTATCTTGCAACCAAAAACAAATTTGGGAGGACATCCTCTAATCTTAGGCAGACCATGGTTAGCTACCGCTGATTCCTTCATAAGATGTAGATCAGGAAGCATGATTATTTCACATGGAGATGAGAGGAAACATATTGCTCTTTATTCACCTGCACAATCAACTTCTTTAGAATCAGTACTTGAAACTCAAGAAAAACAACAAACTAAATCAGTTTTAAGTATAAATAAATTCTTTGACTTTAAAGAAGAGGAAGAGAATGAAGACTTAATGGATCTTTTCATTTCGGAACCAAGTATTTCAGAGCAGCTTAGAGAAGTCCAATATGAAGCTGCAAGTGACCTTTTGAATCAATGTTTTCAAGAAACTTGTATTGTTCAAACTTTGCGGAATTCTTTTATAGACATCTTTCCCGTAAACACAATTTCCAATCCAACAATAAAAACAATTGAGGTATATCCTAGAAAACATTTAAACATTGGAAACCAGTTGCAATCAACACAAGAACAAGAGGTAATTGCATTACTACAAAATTACTCAAAAGCATTTGCCTGGGATTATACTGATATGCAAGGAATCCATCCTAGCACATGTATCCACCACATCTATACAGATGATCAACTTAAACCTGTAAGACAACCTCAAAGACGAATGAATCCTATGATGAAAGAAATAGTGAAAGAGGAACTGCAAAAATTGTTAAATATTGGATTCATCTATCCTATTTCAGATAGTCAATGGGTTTCACCACTGGTTATTGCACCAAAGAAAAATGGAAAGTGGATGCTATGTGTAGACTATCGGGAATTAAACAAAGCCACATTAAAAGATCATTTTCCTCTACCATTCATTGACCAGGTGTTAGACTCTTTAGCTGGAAAGAAATTTTTCTCTTTCTTGGATGGGTTTAGCGGATACAACCAAATTAGAATAGCAGCAAAAGACCAAGACAAGACAACATTTACTTGCCCATGGGGAACCTATGCATATAATGTTTTGCCATTTGGTTTATGCAATGCACCTGCAACTTTTCAAAGAGCTGTGCTTGCAATATTTGCTGATCTAGTCCATGAATGTGTAGAGGTTTACATGGATGACTTCATAGTTTATGGAAACACATATAATGATTGCCTCAACAATCTTCAGAAAGTCTTGAAAAGATGTATAGAAACAAATTTGTCATTGAGCAACGAAAAATGCTATATGATGTTGACAGAAGGTATAGTTCTGGGACACCATATTTCCGCTTCAGGGATTAAGGTGGATCCAGCCAAAATCCAAGTCCTAGTTAACCTAATGCCACCTACAACACAAAAGGAGGTAAGAAGTTTTTTGGGCTATGCAGGCTACTATAGAAGATTCATTGAAAACTTTAGTAAAATAGCCCAACCTCTGTTCAAACTATTAGCAAGAGATGTTGAATTTCAATGGACAAATAGTTGTCAAAATGCATTTCAAATTTTAAAAGAAAAATTGTCAGTGGCACCCATTCTCTATGGGCCAAACTAGTCTTTGCCATTTCATATTTCCACTGATGCATCAAATACTGCGATAGGTGCCTCTCTTGGGAAGAAAGAGAACTTGTTCAATTATGTAATATCCTTTATAAGTAAGAATCTAACACCTGCATAATTGAACTACAAAGTCACAGAGAAAGAAATGTTAGCCGTCATACATGCAGTAAATAAATTCAGGCACTATATAACAGGATATCAAGTTTTCATTCATACAGATCATTCAGCAATCAAATACTTGATGAATAAACCCATCACCAATGGAAGAATAACAAGATGGTTACTGTTATTGCAAGAATTTAATATCACAATACAAGACCGGCCAGGCAAAGAAAATTAAGTGCTGACTTTCTGTCTCGCATACAATCACCTAACGACCCACATCCAGTTGTAGACAACTTTCTAGACGAACATCTGTTTGCCATAACAGTAAAAACACCATGGTTTGCAGACATTGCAAATTATTTATCTTCTGGAAAATTTCCAACTCAATTCACTAACAAGCAAAGAAAGAAAATTGTTAGAGAAAGTTCTAGGTATAGTTGGGTAAATGGTGATTTATTTTATACTGGTTCAGATCTAATGATTAGAAAATGTGTGCGAGAAGATGAAATATTAGACATTCTGAGAGCATGTCATGATGAACCATGTGGTGGTCATTTTGCAGACAAACGAACAGCATATAAGGTGCTGCAATTGGGCTATTACTGGCCATCCATCTTCAGAGACTCTAAGGCATATGTCAAGCAATGTGATAGTTGCCAAAGAATAGGGAGACCAATCACATCAGATGAGATGTCGCTCAAGCCACAGGTCCTCATAGAACCATTTGAGCAATGGGCACTTGACTTTGTTGGACCTATTAATCCACCATCAAATGGAAAGAGGTACATCCTAGTATGCACGGTCTATGTAACCAAATGGGCGGAGGCCAAAGTAGTGAGCAGAGCAACAGAAGATATCATGGTCACCTTCCTCTTTGAAGAAATCTTTGTAAGATACAGAGTACCTAGACAGATAGTAACAGATCAAGGAACACAATTTACATCAAACCTGGTACGGGATCTAACAGAGAAATACAAGATCAAACACAGAAAGTCTACACCATATCACCCTCAAGCAAATGGCCGGGTGGAATCAAAAAATAAAGTCCTAGAAAATATCATGACTAAAACAGTACAGCTGAACAGACGAGATTGGTCTAAAAAGTTAAAGGATGCACTATGGGCCTACAGAATCACATGGAAGAACACAACTGGTTTTAGTCCATATCAGTTGGTCTATGGCAAAGAGGCCTTATTGCCTATAGAGTTTCAGATACAAACATACATACTAGCAGCTGAACTAGGACTGGACCTGACTGAAGCACAACAACACCGGATTATGGAATTGAACCAATTGGATGAGCATCGTCAACAAGCTATAGAACATACCACATTGGTGCAACAACAAAGAATGAAGTGGCACGACATATATATCAAAACAAAGACATTTCACAAGGGAGACTGGGCCTTACTTTTTGACTCCAAATTCAAAGACTTCAAAGCAAAGTTTACGACACACTGGCTAGGCCCATATGAAATTGAAGAAATCTTTGATAATGGAGCAGTAAAGATCAATACACTTGACTAGGACTCCACCTCATTTGTAGTGAATGGACATAGGCTCAAAGTTTATAATAGGCCTATCAGTAAGGAAGCATTTATGAAACAACTGGTAGAGGATACAGAACTGGAAATTATGGCACACCAGGCTCAGCCATCTTCCAGTTTTGTAGATGAATAAAAAATAAAAAAAAATAAAAAAACATATAAAAATAAATAATCTGTTTGCTAGTGAAAACCAGGAAACTGGCACCAAGCAAACACGAATTCATAGGGGAAAACCAGGGAAACTTGGACTCTATGAATTCTATATTCTTGTTCTACTGTTCTCACATAATTTCAATGCAGGAAACTCTCCACCCACAACTGACTTGAGGACAAGTCAAATCTTCAGCAAGGGGGAGCATTGCGTCATAACTTTTGCTGGAAAGTTGAAGTATTGATAGAACTTGTATTGTCAACATAGGGACCTGAAGCGAGAAATCATTACAGAGGGACCTGAAGAGACCTGTAAATGGAAAAACAACATGTACATATTCCATAAGCATTGCAGAGGGACCTGAAGAGACCTGTCAATGGCAAAACAACATGTACATATTCCATAAGCATTGCAGAGGGACCTGAGTCAAGACATTATTACAGAGGGACCTGAAAAATTCAAGAATCAGAGCATGAAGAACAAGGAGCAGCAATAAAGTTTACTTTTTAATCCATCTACAACATTTGATCAATTGATTTCATTCCACCTGTACAAACATCATCCAAGGGAGTATATGTATAGTCATTTTGTGCTTGAAATTCAATTTTTTTTAGAAATTTTTAGTCTTTGATTAAGTTGAAGTTAGTACCTGCGGATATTCATTATCATTTCATATCCTATAGTCTTTATAACCCCTATACATCATACTCCATTTCATCCATACACATCCCCTATACATATTCCCTATAACCCTAAGTATTTTTCTTTAGAAGCATAAAGACCAAGCTAGGACAACTTTTTCAACCTGCACATACAACTCAAGCATTAGTAATGGTGATGATTTTAAACATGACCTAAGATGGTCATTTTAAAATCATAAAGATATGCATATAAGCCAAAACAAATCATGCGCTATATAAAATTCATATATATATTTTATGCGCTATAGTTAAAATGGGTATGCGCTATGAGCTATAAGGAATAAACATGCATATGATTAACGTGCATATAAGGAGGCGCGCATACAAATGGAAAGGAAAACCTCAGCGCATATAGTGATTAAAGGTAATCAAAGTGCATATATATATTATACAAGGAGAAGCCGCGTGCATAAATTATAAGGTTAAGGCGCATAAGGTAAGGTATAAGGAGAAGGCCGTGTGCAAAGGTTGGCGTAAAGTGATTGCATAAATGGTAGTGGAATCGACCTATGGATCAACAATTAATCAAATGATAACTGCACGCGATTCTAACTCATTTCATGAGGAGTATTTTTATAGCACACGAAATCCACAACACGACAAACCAGGCCAGCACACGGGTATGGGGTAGACACCGTGGCGTGGTAACCATTTTCTATTGGGTTGTGCACGATGCAGGAGTTATGTGCATACAAACAATTTCAAACAATGATTCGGCCACCCTCATGACACAGTCGGGCGACTGGTCAACAGGACGCCCACACCTCTCCAGCGCCAATGAACAACATGCACAGTACACCATGAAACGGTCATAAAATGACCAACGGTTCTTGCACTGTTCAACCTTATTCCTCATTTCCAAAAAGCTCAGATCGATGGTGTTTGGAGCTGTGAGATAGTAAAAGGAGATTGAAGCGGGCTTGGAACGATATAAGAAGGGAAATTGCCCGAATTAAATGACGAACGATCATTGAGTTCTCGGGATCCATTCAGGTAATAGTGAGTTTGTTTACGCTCGGCGACTGTGGGATGTGTGTGTGTAAAACTGCCTGTAATGAATTGTTAATCCTTTTGCCTTGCCACCAGTCCGATTGACCGAAGCAACAGGGATTTGGAGCACCGTTTCACACTCCACAATGCTCGTTGACAACCAGGTAACGCTAAAAACCCACATTATCTCCAACAAAAATTCAGTTGACAGCAGTTAATGGATATGGTGATAGGATTTGATGCGTGAATCATGGCATAGAGCATTAGTTAACAGCGCAGCATTTAAGTTTAAACATGTTGCATGCACAACATGTTAGGGGTATAGGATCGTATGTGGATTGTTGCGCACCAAAACGGAGCGTTGTGAACAAATCATAATACAATTCATAAAACAGGGGAGGCAGAGTCCATGTCATAGCACTGAGGATTTCTTTAATGCGCGTTGTTGGTCGATTAACCATTGTTTTGATTGCGCATCTTTTGTTTTGTTGCGCGTTGTCGGTCTCTATACAATTGATATATGATATGTTTGTGGAAATGACCCATATGGTCTCTGTTATGAACGTTTGTGTGCCTCTGTGCATTTCTATTTTTACAAAAAGAACTAAGTCATGGGTAAAGAAGCGCTGATTGCCAAAAAGGGAGCAAAGGCCGAGCCATTTAAATTTATTTTAAATGTGTTATTTGCATTATGCATTATGTTTTGACTGTTGTTGTCAAGTTTTTAGATACGCAGGCCAAGAATATTTTGTTAATTTTCATATGTTTGTGTTGAGGCTGAGAGCCATTCGAATGCATAGCTTGTATAAACACAGTCGCAACACTGTATGTTTTAATAATTATACATACACAGTGAACATATGGTTTGATTTTGGTGACAGTATAAACAGTGTAGGGTGAAAAGCATACATGGAACAGTATGAAAATTGTTTTCATATGTATTTTGGTTACAAGAACAGAGATTAGCATACTGACAGAGGTATATAGAGGTTTGATTGCTTGAACAAGGATCTAAAAACCAGTGCTGTTATAAAGAAAGGATAAACAGAGGTTGAAGAAAATTAAAGATAAATTGTCGAGAAGAAGTAGGTAAGCCTCTTTGCTTCCAGAATTTCATTTAAAAAAAAACAATAGTCATAAATTGTTTATTGTTGAGATGAAATTAGTAACAGCAAAAGCATACATTCACTGGTTTTCAGAAACAATGACAGCCCGAGTAGAGCCAAAATTTCAGATAGAAAACTGGGGGAAGGAAACTATAGAAAAACTTTATCAAGAAGGGATGATAGGCTTTTTACAAAAAATTGATGGCCATTCTAAAGAGATACCCAGGGACTTTATAAACAATTTCAGTCAGGACCAGACACGAGTAGGAGAAGTCATTATTCCTGTGACCCAAGAATACCTTTCCAAAGCCTTAGATTTTCCAATGATAGGGGAGAAGTATTACAAAGGCCTACACTTCAAGGAGAAAGCGTGGACTTTCTTTCTTGAGAAGAACCGGAAGGGGACTTTTGATAGGACAAAAGGGATACCAAGGGAATGGTTCAATGAACCATGGGGTGAGTTGGTCTTGGTCATCCAGAAGTTTTTGACTTGTGATAGAGGATATAGCATTGCCCACTTGTATCATGTCAGGCTTCTACAGCATATCAAAGGGGAGGATAGGATTAATTTACCATATTTCCTATATAGGAGCCTTTTGAGAATGATTGAAACTGTGAAGCAGGAACACAGGCCTAAAGCAGGACAGATTTACCACCAAGGATTGATCAAAATCCTAGTTGAGTATCAGGTGAGATCATAGGGCATAGTATGGAGAGAATTCATGTCCAAAAATCATTTCATTAAACAAATTAATGAAGCACAGGATAAAATAGAACAGGAAAATAGAAGCTGGATGAATTCACCCTTGTATCCCAGAACAAGAGCTAAAAACATGGCCATGCAGGAAACTGAAATATTTGTTATGTCTATTCCTAGAAGATTTAGGAATAAGAGTCCCATTGATTTAGACAAGGAAGTAGAAGCATATTCTCCAAGAAAACAAGAAGAAAATGACATATTACAAGAAGTCCTTGAAAGGGATTCTTCATATGATGATGCAGCAGCAGCATCATTAATGAAAACAACACAAGATTTTGAAAAGGAAATCAATTTGGGAAGAATCCGGGACTTAACTGATCAATTGGAAATTAGTAAAATCCTGGAAAAAAAATTAACAGAAGAGAACAAGGCACATAAGAAGGATAATGCTAAGTTGGTCAAAGAAAATGAAAATTTAAAAGAAGAATTAGGGAGACTGAAATGGAAAAATGATCTACTTTCTAAGCAAGCATTTAAATGGCTAAAGGACAAGAACATGTGCCAGGCAAAATATGAGAAACAGAAGGTTAAAGCAGCTTTGTTCAAGGAGAGGCATAACTCAGGATTGAATTGTTTGGTCAGTGAAGCATCTACAGGTACAACATCTACTACAGAAAGAAGAGGCTCCAAGAGGAGTAAGCAAGCATGGGGACATGCTTGATGATAAGCAAGGGAGAGATGTTGGGCCTTAGTTTTGGTCTTATTTTGCTCTAAGAAACTTACTAATCCATCTATTTATCATCTATTTTCACTTCATTAATTCCATTTTGATGTATATTTGACATCCATTCAGGTATTCACTTTAATTTTTCAATTTCTAAAGTTTTTATGAAAGTTTGATTTTAAGTGCAAATTTGGCAGATTCAGAAATTCCCGTAATCACTCTATGGTTGATGTGGTTGCAGGACACTTGGGCACGAATTGAATACATGAATGGAAAGCTTGGGAACTAGGACTAAGCCACCTATGCTTAGTTCGAACATAAAAATCTTTATTAGGCCCATTTGGTGCTAGTCAATCATGACTAGTCATTCAGAAATCCCATAGAAATAGGGCAGTTTTGAGATTCTATGGGATTGGTCATATTTCTTGGGATGGGAGTAGTGAATTCGACTTGGATAGATGGATTAAAGTAGATGGTTTTGTTATAGTGAATATATATCAGTTTATTTCATGAGACTTCTTATTTAAGAGCCACAACTTTGATGGCTTAGGTATTGACTTATTATACTTTTATGTTGTGACACTTTTGGTTTGAGTTAATTTGAAGACTTGTGCTATTATTATTTTTCTGCTCAATGCTATGGATGTGTAATTGATTTGAGCTTCTAATATCACTTCTCAAGTGTGCAAGGCAAGGGTGGAGGGCCCCCACTTCAAGCTAAGTACACTTCCTTGTTAACTAGTTTTATTTCTTGTAATCTGTTTATTGTAGAACTAGTTTTTCAAAGCTTTATTTCAGATTTCTTTATGGTTCATGCATGGTGATTGATTGCATTAGTTCTTAGCTTATTCATCACTTTATTAAGTTGGAGAAAAACAAGTGTTCAAGTTGAGCATCTCTTCTACTAAAATGATGAATTAAAACTAGTTTCTTTGGTTTGCATGCAAGTAGTTTCTTATTGTGATTTTGGTATTGAGATGAATAAATTATGATGAAATACTTTATGTGTCTCTTAAGTTAAGAGCTTATTTCACTAACAATTTATCCATCTTAAGTTCTTGGTTTTAATCTCTGATTCATTAAGTGGTAGTTGAAGCAAAGGTGGACTTCTTGAGTCAAGAACCATCTCAATAGTTTTCCTCTGCTTTAAACTAATTGAATTAGAGTTGTAGGATGTATTGCTTTAAGCTTTTGAATAACTTATCTTTCAAGGTTTGATTATATCTGATCTTCACATATAGTGAACTTGCCTCAAAGCATAAACAACCTGGATTGATAAGAAATAATTGTGTTAATTTAGGTACACAAATTAGCTCAACAATGAGTTGGCAAACTCTTTGCCAATTAAAGGGGCAAAGTTTACAAAGCTACACCCAAGAATTTAGAAAAAGAGCTTTAATTCTAGGCATTTCTTTAGACTCACCTGAAACTTTGTTGAAGTATATAGGTGGTCTGCATAGTTATTCGAGGCACACTGTTCTCATGTCTAACCCTACTAGCATAGATGAGGTATCCATTCAAGCTCCAAATCTAGAGTCTAGAGGCAAGAATGTGAACCTAGAGATTGGGGGATCATCAAAACCCACTACAAGCAAGAACAAGGAAAAGGGGAAGCAGAAACGGAAAGAGAGGAAGGCAAGCGCTCTACAGAAAAACAAACCTTCATGCACTCACTACAAGAAGGATGGACATGACGATGAACATTGCTGGTCTTTGCATCCAGAACTGAAACCCAAGAAGTTCAATGGAAAGAAGAAGAAAACTGTTGCTGCTATTCAAAAATATTTGGGGTTAGACTCAAGTGATGAAACAACAATCATAGCCATAGGTATAAAAGGTAAAAATTCTAAAGCATCTACTAGTAATTCTGCAGAAACTGTTGATAGTGAAGAAAATGAGAGGAAAAGACATGAACTTTTTCATATTAGAGTTATTTCCAAGTATCAAAATATTGATACTTTATTTGATAGTTGCTCATAAGTAAACTTGATTTCTGAAGCAATTGTAAAGAAACTAGGATTACTAACCACACCTCACAAGAAGCCATATCCACTAGGTTGGGTATGTGATAAAGCAAAGCTACAAGTGACTAGACAATGTAAACTTAGGTTTTCTTTTGGGTCAACATTTGTAGATGAGGTTGAGTTAGATATCATTCCCTTGGATATATGTAGAATTGTTTTAGGAAGTCCTTACTTGTATGATAGAAAAGACATTTTCTATAGAGCTGAAAATAAGTATCAGATCACCAAATATGGAATAGAATATATGGTAAGAGCTAATAAACTCAAGAATAATTATACTCTCATAAACTCAGGGCAGATGAAAAGAATTGTAAATTCATGCAAGAAATTTTTATTGATGGTTGTAAAGGAAAAGAAACCTGATAAAACCAATGTATTTGAGGGCTATGATGTTAAACAGAAAGCCAATTTAGAAAAAGTTTTTTTAGAATATGATATCTTATTCCAAGAACCTAAAGGTCTGCCACCCAAAAGGGAAATTGTACATGATATTCATTTGCTGCAAGATGCTCCATTGCCTAACATTGGAATGTACAGGTTATCTGCTTTAGAGAATGCAGGGATCAAGAAGCAGGTATAGGAGCTACTCGAGAAAGGGTTCATAAGACCAAGCACATCACCATGCAGATCTCCAATCGTGTTGGTGAGAAAGAAAGATGGTTCGTGGAGGATGTGCATTGATTATAGAGAACTGAATAAAATAACGATCAAGAATGGTTATCCCCTTCCTTGCATTGATGATATATTGGATCAGCTGAAAGAAGTTGTTTACTTTTCCAAGTTGGACTTACATAGTGGTTACCATTAGGTCAGAGCAGCAGAGCAAGATGCATGGAAGATTGCTTTCAAAAAAAAGAAAGGGTTGTATGAATGGCTATTTATGCCTTTTGGCTCAACTAATTCTCCTACCACTTTCATGAGAGTTATGAATGATGTACTCAGGCCTTTTATTGATGATTTTGTAATTGTATATTTAGATGACATTCTTGTTTTCAGTAAAACATGGGAAGATCATTTGAAGCATGTGAAGCAAACTCTAGATGTTTTGAAAAAAGAAAATCTCTATGTTAAGTTATCAAAATGTGAATTTGGCAAAAAATATTTGAATTATTTGGGTCATATAGTAGGGGGTGGTGAATTGAAGATAGATCCCTCTAAGGTTGAAGTCATTGTAAACTGGTCTAAACCCAAATCTGCTACAAAAGCTAGAAGCTTCCTAGGAGCAACACAGTATTGGAGAAAGTTTATTGCTAAATTTTCCTTAATTGCAGCTCCCTTACATGGTTTGATAGGATTGAACAAGGTGTTTCAGTGGGGAGGCAAATAGCAGAAAGCCTTCGACACCTTGAAAGAAAAAATTAGTACAACACTAGCACTAGCATTGCCAGATCTTCAAAGACCATTTGAGATCGAGACAGATGCCAGTGACTATGCCATGGGAGCAGTGTTGATGCAACATGGTAAACCCATATGCTACCATTATGAGACATTTAATTCTGCAGTATTTAATTATCCCACATATGATAAAAAAATTGTATGCACTAGTACAGAGTGTGAAAAAGTGGAAACATTTATCATCAACCACTTCAATATTTACACTCACAAACTAAGTTGCAGCAATCAAGACACTATAGGTGGATGGGTTTCCTACAGCAGTTTCATCTAGTCATTAGATATACGAAAGGCATACACAATAAAGTTACATATATGTTATCTCGACCAATTATAAATGAATCTACTATACTTAAGCATAACTCAGTATTGCATGAAAGCCACATTGAACAATATGCTCAAGATATAGATTTTAAAGATGTATATGCAACTTTAAGTGATGGAAAACAAGTAGAAGAACTGGATTATCATGTTAAGGACCAACTCTTGTATCATTTGGGAATGTTATGCATTCCACAAACTGAAAGAGTTAACATAATTAGGGAATCACATACTTCTCTGATATCAGGTCCTTTTGGTGTAAGTAAAACAGTTGTACAACTACAGAGATTCTGCTATTGGCCAAAAATGCATGAAATAGTTTCTAGATATGTAAAAGGGTGTACCATGTGTGCTAAAAGCAAGCCCAACAATAGAAAACTAAGCTTGTACACTGCACTTCCAGTTCCTTCTCATCCTTGGGAAAGTGTTTCCATGGACTTTGTTAGGGGATTGCCAAAATCTAGAAAAGGTCATGACTATTTATTGTTATGGTGGATAGGTTCAAAAAAATGTGTATTTTAATACCTTGTAACAAGCAGATTACTGTTGAACAAATAGCGAAATTGTTCTTTCAGCATGTCTAGGTGCATTTTGGGTTACCCACTTCCATAGTATCTGATCAAGATTCCCAATTTGTTGGGAAGTTTTGGTCAAGTCTGTGGGAATTGATGGACACCAGACTGAAAAAAAGCACAGCCTTTTATCCACAAATAGATGGCCAAACAGAAGTGGTCAACATGACAGTGATCTAGTTGCTCAGGTGTTATTGCAACAAGCATCCCAAGCTTTGGGATGAACACTTATGTTATGTGAAACATGCTTACAATCATGCTAGACATTCTTCTACAAAAAGATCTGCTTTTGAGACTTGTTTTGGTTTTATACCAAGGTCTCCCTTAGATTTTGTCTTTGAAAAATACACAGCAGTTGATGGACACAGTGATGTGGACAAAGCAACCAGGTTCATTGAATAGATCCAAGAAATTCACCAGGCAATGTAGGAACAGCTGGAAAAGAGCCAAGCCAAGTACAAGGTAAGGTATGATAAGCATCAGATGGAGCATAGCTTCCAAGTTGGTGATCAAGTCTGGTTGTATATCAGCAAAGACAGAATGCAAGGTGAAGGAAAGAAGTTGAAGCCAATAAGGTATGGGCCTTTCAAGATACTTGAGAAAATTGTTGAGAATGCCTTCTGCCTTGATTTTCTAACTTACATGCACATCTATTTAGTGGTTAATGCAGAAAATTTAAGATTGTTTGAACCTTCATTAATTGAAGATCCCGAAGAGCAAAGTCAATTGCCTTCTATTGATGATATGTTGCCTGAATATCTCAATGATTTGCAGGAAGATACAGTTCTAGACAGGAAGGTGAGGACTACGTGTAGAGGGGATGTTGAGTACCTAAGAATTGGACTCAAATGTTCAAAACCAAGCAATGCAAAATTGATGGAAATTGGGCAAGTGAGGGAGCTGTATCCCCACTTGATCAATGCTTGAAAATCAACTTTTGGTGGTCGAAAATCCTTTTCAGTGGGAAGGCGTGATCCAAATGGATCCTCAAATACTCTTTAAGTCTTGAAATATTCTTAAAATCATTTAAAAAAATAAAACAATTGCATCAGAGGAAATTTCAAAATGGTGGAAAAACACTATCGGGAGCGCGAAAAACATAAGAAAACAGTGAAATTAGGCTTATTGGAGGCTTACAACAACTTTGCACAAAAGCCGTCAGATATGGCCAATCAACGTTCTAGATCTGATTGGTGAATCACAAATTAGTGGTGACACGCGGGGGAAATCGGAGTGCACCACATGAAACTTGCGATGGTGATCGGTGAAGTCAGCAAGGACCATCGATCAAGCATGCATATCAGTGGCCCACATTGCATCGCAGAATCACAATCAGCGAACACAATAGAGTGCTCACCAAACGGCCCAGGGTTATCGCGATATGCGATTGCGATCAATCACATCGTGATATCGTATCGCGATATTGCATCGTGATATCACATCGAAGCTTCACAGAGGAGATGGATATATATATATATTATATATATATATATATATATATATATATATATATATATATATTATATATATATGCGGTGCAATTAACCGGACCCGATGGGAATATAAACACTATTGTAAAGGATTGAGATCCACCAAATAGCATTTTTAATGTATTTTCATATATTTCGTTATTTAACGAAATACAAAGGGAAAGCGCTGAAGCGATAGAACCCGAATCCGAAGAGGTTTGGGAATGAAAATGTATATTGTTTCAAGTCTGGAGGAAGCCATTTTTATGTTATTTTCAATGTTTTAAACGTATTTCCAAAATACAAAGGGAAGCCTTGGAATAAGGCTGAAGAAACTTGCAATAGTGATTAAGGACGAACCCGATAAGAGAATAGAACAGATTTAAGGACTTTTGAAGTCCGGATGAATAGTGATTTTGGTGAATTTTCACAGTTTGAAAGCATTTCTCTGTGTTAACAAGAAGCAGTCGTTTCAGGGATTTCAAAGGCCTGATGCATTCATCCATTGTAGGATAGGTGGCCACCTCCCCTTAATGCATTCCACAATGATTGTTTAATGTTAGAAGATGGATTTGAATAGACAGAGGCTGGGAGACAGAAAGCCGAGAAGCGGAAATGAATAGGCAAAGCAGTTTGGCTTTAAAGCCATAGAAAACAGCATGCAGTACTGCAGGCAATGCCGAGACAGAGCAAAGATAGAGAAAGAGAGTAAATAAGAGAGTCTGTATACTCAAAGGGGCTTGAGAGGTTCAAGCAAACTCTTGTTGTTGTATTTTTTGTGTGTTGAGTCTCAAATTGAGCTCATACTGTTGTAAAACTCTGTTTGAAGACATAATAGAGAGACCACCACTGAAGGCTGGACCAGGAGATGTGGCCCAAGAGTATTGGGTGAAATCCTTATTAAATTTGTTGTGTTTATGTGTGTTGTCTATTATGCTTCTTTACTACTTCATTGTCTGTGTATTTCACAATCTTATCGATCCATTGCATAAAATAACATAGGCAAATCCATGCACATGAGTCTGTAATACCTTAATAGTTGTTTAAGATCTCATTTCAGATCAGACATTTATTAAACTTTAACTCTTTGGATCTAAGGAACCAATTTGGTGATGGGTAATGTTTCTATACCACCTTCTTCATCATATTTCTATTTATTTATTTTTATCTAAATCTAAATTTATTTAAGATATTTCATGTGGTTTGATTATATAAAAATCAACTAGGTGGAGAGGGAGATTTTTTTCATCTCTAACCTAACATAGTAAATATTGGTATCTTCTGATATAAACTACCTACCTCGATCAAGTTGGGTTAATTTTTTTTTGGAAAGAATACCCTTAATTATGTGCCTATTTTTTAGGGCTTCTACCTATATTCCAACCTTAGTTTCAAAGATAACATAGGAAGATATTTTATTTACTCACCATCTCATCTTACTAGGAAATCCAAATGTCAATTGAGTATTGTCTATAGCCTTTTATCTGATGATGAAACTCTTTATCATATAGTGATTACCTTGTTAATGATATTTATGGTTTGTAATGAGAGATATACCTAGATCTATCAATTCTTATTCTAGTACTTAGGCGTCTCCCTTTGTTTCTAATGAAATTGTTGCAAAACATGTTGTTGCTTCATTGATATAATCTCTATTGATAGGAATAATAAGTGAACATTTCCATTATTTATCAAGTTTATTTCATTGGAGAACAACTATTTCAAAGTATCTAAACCTAAGGTAAGTCATTCAACTTTGTTGAGCTTCCAAACCTTACAAGCCTAAACTTGTTGTACACCAAGTGTTTTCTCTTTTATAGGGATTGCATGAAGAATGCCTAAAGAAAATCCTTCACCTTCATATTAACATCATATAGGCAATGAGTTATAGAGAGATGATGCATTGATTTACAAAGAACACAACTGAATTTTATAACTCATTAGTAGATATATTGCTTTCATCATATGTTAAATATAGATTTGCTTTTCTATGATGAAATGTAAACCTAGAAAGTTAATTTCAACAATGGAAACATTTAATTACATAATGTACATGAATTTTTTTACAAAATATTATCACCTTATCAATAAAGAGTTGGGTTAATATATATTTTTAAAATTTAATACTGTGATGATGGGCCAATACCATGGCTTATCAATATCACAAGCACTTTTGTTTACCTTGCGATCAAAACCCTCCAAAAAATTTCTTACACTTGAATTTTGGAGCCTACTAAGAATATTACAATCTATCATTATATAGTCACTTCATTTTCGATTGATGTTTTATTAATTGTTTAAACCTTCTTCTCGGACTCTAAGTGTCAAAGTCACTTTTTCACACATGCTCAGTCCTCGATGAATTAATAACCACACTTCCTTTACGCAAGCTTGAACACGCATATGGCAGTCCATAAAAATAGTGCCTACACAATATTCAACCTATGTCAATCATTAGTGCGCACTCTCCATTGATAATCCCCCTCGCTTTCATTGCAATTGTTCTTTTATCACGTGATTTTTCCCCACTCCAACTTTTACACACCTTTTCTTTCATAAGTGCCACTTTCATGTTTGTGACTGTCATTTGTGCTTGCTTTTCACTTCTAAAAGTGACATTTTTTTGTTATATTTGTTATAACATGTGTCTCTTTCACTTGTGTTAGCATTTGCACGTGTCATTTTACTTTTTCTCATTATCACCTTTTGGTAAGGCAAGTGTTGCACCTAGTAAAACGGAGTCATTAGTACATTCATGAAGGGTAGTGCTGATGCATTCTCATGGACTATTGTGTTCTATCCATCATACCTACATGCATTAGATACATTCTCCAAGTCTTGAGCATTTTTTCATTAATGTCATCACTTGTGTTGCAAAGTGTACCTTAAGTGTTGCACTTGGAAGTAAGTGTTGTATTATTGTCATTTTGATGAGGACATGTTAATTTTGGGTGGTGAATGCCTCATTTTCGAGTGCTTAATAATTTTCAAGTGTTTGGTCATGTTCAAGTCATGTTTTGGTTCCATATCTTGCCTCTTGGATCCCACACTTAGTCATTTTCTGTAATTGATCCTTCTTCGGTTAACCTCCTCCCAAACTATCTCCTTGAACTACACATTATGCAGTTTCAGACCATAAGAGGGTTATCATTCCCTTAGGAACCGTGTATTGTGCAGTCATAGTGCTCAATCAGACCTTCCTAACCTCATAAACTATGCAATATTTCCTCTTAATCAGTCTTTCATTGTGCATTGCGCAGTTTCAGTCGGCACTCTAACTCTCTATCTCTCTAAAATGTGTAAATGCGCAATCTAGTGGCTTATTCTCTCCCTTGAACAGTGAATTGTGTAATCATAGTGAACAAGCCCTTCCTTTCTAACTATTTGACTTTCTCAACTGTATTCACTGGCCTCCCAAAACTACGTATTTCACATTCATAGTGAGCAAGCCTTCATTACTATCTCACTGACTTGCCCAATTGCATAGTCTTGTCCCTCCTTGTCTCCTAGAACTGTGCCCTATGTAGTTTCAGTGAGCAAGCCCTCACTGTTGTCTCCTTAGCTCCCTCAACTTTGGAATCTTTCTTCTTAGACCTCCATTTACTATGCATTGCAGAGTCACAATCATCATTCCCTCACTCCTCTCCTCTGCAACTGTGCACTATGTAATCTGTTATCTCAAAATCAAGCCTGATAGGCTGCTGGTCAGGTTGACTCTAAGTAACTATTTCAAACCAAGCTTTTGACTAAGGCTTAGCCTCCTTAGCCTGAGAGGGCTCTCTCAAAAGGGTTAATAATTTTGATTAATGATTAGATGGCTAACTCTTATGGTGTAACAACATGGACAAATATAAAGGTTGGATAAACATTACACAAGTTTTCATTGGGCCTATGGAGTCAATCATACTTCAGTAAACTATGACACTGCCTTTACATAGAAGTCAGGGCACTTAACATTTAGATGTTCAGAATATAACTTACATAAAACCACAGTTCATACATGCATACAGGAAGTCAGAGCACAATCAGTGAATTCTGAGTGATTATGCATCCATGCAACTGTAAAAAGACATTAAGGAAAGAACCAAACACACATTCTGAACATGACAAATCCTTCATGAATCCTGAGAAGAAAATCAGATGATTTATATTACTGAAAATGGTCTTTACATAAGCTAAAACAGTACTTCTGTTATCAAATTTCCAACCCTCATTACATTGCTGTCTCAGCTATATATAGAATCCTTATTCTAACTAATTTGAGCTTCCTCCTCCAGCATGAGGGGAATTTAATAACTCGATCCTTATCTCTAATGACACCTATCAACTATTTAACTGACTAGTAAATACAATAACGTGCTGACTGGAATTTTTAAAAAGTTCTAAATTAACTAGGATTCTAACTCCGTTTCCATGCCATAGTGGCTACTCCTCGTTCTTTGACACCTAGTCTTCTTTCAAATTGGATAAGCTGGACATTGATACTCCATATTGACCTTGAACGTTGAATCCTTATCTGCCCCGTGGTATTAGGAGATGTCCCCTGCTTCTCGGCTTCTGTTTTCCACAATTTGCTCGAATATGTAACAACACTTTTCTGAGCCTTTAATAACCCAAGGTATGGAATGTTGCCACGTTTTAGATATGTTGTAGGCTGTAGTGATGGACAGGTGTCTTTTTTTCAAAAACTCCCGCTCATAATATCAAACTGTTTGTCTGCGTTAAAAATCATCATCTACAGCAGTTTCGTAGTGCGCTACGAAACTGCTGTTTTATTTAAAACAGCTTGATTTTGGCCCGAGAATTTTATCACCCAAAATTCTGATTGCCAAAAACTCCCTTTGATTTTTCATATGTGTAACAGGGATTTACATGTCTTCAAAACCATAAGCCTAAGTAAAATTGACAAAAATTTGGAAAATAACCTTTCTTGAAAAGAAAATTCATTTATCAGTCAACTTGCCTAACTGTGCCTTCAGGTCTCTAGCAGCTTTCTGCAGTTGATTAATCTCATCTTCAGCTGCTTCTATTTGGCTCTTCATGGCTGCCACATAATCTCCTTGAGATGTGATGGTTGTTTTATCTGTGCTGCTCTTTTGCCGAGGACGTGTTCCCTCCCCTGTTTCCTCTGTTCTAGGCAGTGCTTCCTGTGTTTGCTGGAATTTTCTTGTCATAGGTCTTCTAGGTTTAAAAATAAATTCTTGGGCTGGCTCATCAAATTTAAGCCTTTTTGAGGCCTTGGTTTTCTTAACACTTTCTTGTGGTGACTGTGTCAAATCAATTTGAATTGGCTTAGACTGCTCTAATTCAATAGCCTGTAATAAATCATTTAGGCTTGCATTAGACACAGGGCTCTCTTCAACAGCTATAGCTTTACCTTTTTCTTTATTAATTTGGCTTCTTGTCCTTACCCTTGAGACTGCTTTAGATTTGCTTGCTTCAGGTACAGTCTTCTTACCCTGAGTCTTTTCCTTTGTCGATTGCTGAGGTTGTTCTTGAATGATTAGTGGCTTCACTGGTTTTGATAGCTGTGGCTTGGTTTGCTTTTTAGCTCTTGCTTCCCTTTGAAGCTCAGCTATGGTGAACTCTCTGGCTGGTTGTGGAGGAAGGCCAGTCTTGCTTTGGAATCCAGCCATGAAAATAAAAGAATTCCAGTCTCTGCCTATCTTTTGGAGGCCATCTAAAACTAGCAACTTAATCAAAACCATGATGAAATAAAGAGGTTTCACAGTCCTCTTTCCTCAGCTGCACCTTATCACACATCTTACTTAAACTGCGAAATAAATAAAACGGAATGTCTATGGAGACTTTCCCGGTAAAATGCAAGAGCAGTTTAAAATGGTAAGGATAAATCTTATTGTACCTTCCTTCACAGTTCAAATACTTCTGTATGCAGGTGAGAAGAAGAGCATAATGTTCCTTGACATAATACCTGGGCACTGCTTTTGTGAAGTCTTCATTTACATATGCCTCTTTTAAGAACTCCTTACAAGGATTCATATCAAATTTAAAATTTTTGAACCATTCTTCCCGTCCTCTTGGTATCTCGATTACAGCAGTTATTGCTTCTGGAGAAACCTGTATTTATAACATGGCTACCTTTGAATTCAAACCAGTGAAATTTAGTGCAAATTCCTTGGTTACCTGTGCATGCCCTCCTTGTAGCTTTTTACAAAATTTCCAGCACCCGGCATCTTTGAACGCTTTCTTCACGCCTTCATCTCTCAACATTATGTCCAGGCCTTCAGGTTCATTCCTCTGACATTTACCGGATCTGTGTTCTTTTCTCTCCATTTTTTCCTTTGAGATCTTCATAGCCAAATTCAAACAGCTCCGGTCGAGATGGTGATACAGCTCCTCTTTTTTTATTCAGCCTCGCTTGTAATCAGGCTCGCTTGAACAGCCTCGCTTGAAATTCAAATTGAAACATGACTGGTCACTCATGCAACACTCACGACCATTATTAAGGACTATGCACGGTAAAATCTCTTGGGAATGATATTTCCATGCATATCAACAATCTATTGGTGGAGTAGCGGCAAATGAACATTTAGACATGATACAAGAGGTACTCAAACTGACATGAGTAGACACGAATGCTGACTCACCTATGGACTTGACATTTCGGGAAAGATTCGCTGCGATATGCACGAATCCATGATTTCGCAGCGCTGTTAGTTATAATTTTTAATGATGCGCTGCGAAACTGCTTAATCATGACGCGCTGCGAAACTGCTAGACCATGATTGCGCTGCGAAATGGGCAAATGAGATTGTGCTGCGAAATCATTTAAAGACACAGTGACTCAAACAAGACAAGATATGACTATGGAATAATGATGAGTGGAGGAGAACCAATAGGAGTGGAGTATGATCTAAGTTAAAAACCTTTAAAACTTCAAATCCTAAGTGAGAATAATAAAATGAAATCAACTTTAACACAGACCTTTGTCATCAAACTAGGACAGTCAATTATATGCATCACACTTTTAGTTCTAAGTGATAACAGAGCACACACTAAATGCACAGTCCTAAATCAAGCCAAGCAATCAAAATGCAAATGCACATGCATGTATTTTTTTTCAGCTCGCTTAATGTGTGAATGACGTTAAGAAAGCTATGTGCAAAACTGAATTACTTTTAAAGCGACAGGACTCAACAAAATTGTAGGTTTTAACCCCGTACAGAAATTACCTGCATATGAATTCTAAATCATAAGAAAAATAAAAATGCGAGAGCATAACACATAAAACACATATACACAGAGATTTCCCACTGGATCCCAGAACCGGGACTACCAGCTTGATTTTTCATTATGTTCCTTTCAGTGTTACAATACATATTTATACATGCCGAAGCATCCAATACCATGGACCGAAAACCATCGCGTCCAAAACCATGGACCGAAAACTATAGGTAGGTTCGCCCAACCTAATATAGGGTCCAAATAAAATTTTCTCGGGCCACTGCCTCGAACCCCGTAGAGGGGGGCTACCCGCCCCCTTCAAACCCCCCGGACAGGGGGGGCTTCCGCCCCCCGCTGCGCAATCGGCACAACAAAGGGGGGGCTGCCGCTCCCCGCTGCGCAATCGGTGCAACAAAGGGGGTGCTCCGCCCCCCCTCTAACCCCCCGGTTCACTACATAGGTTAGTCGTGGAAAGAATATAACACAACGCAACAATCTCTCACTTATTGTTTTCTTTCCACAGGGGGCCATAGGAGAGCTTAGTCATTTTTCCAGCCCTGAAACACCCATTGTTTCTCTACACCAAGAGAACTTCTCAGAGCTCACAGATTTTGTCAATGCATCTGCAGTATTCTTCAAAGTGTCCACCTTTACCAGCAACACCTTTTTGTCTTCTATCATATCCCTCACAAAGTGATACTGAACATCAATGTGCTTTGTCTTTGAAGATAAGCAGGGTTCTTTGCCAAGAAAATTGCACTTTGGCTGTCACAGTCTATCCTTATAGCTCCCTGTACTAACCCCATACTTGAACACAATCTCTGCAACCCAACTGCTTCCTTGCTTGCATGAGTGGCTGCCATGTATTCTGTCTCCGTAGTTGATAGTGCCACTACAGATTGTTTCTTACTTATCCAATTGACTGCACCTCCAAATAGGTTAAACACATACCCACTTGTAGATCTTCTCTGATCCAGATCTCCAGCCCAGTCTGCATCAACAAAGCCACGAATATCCAACACTCTGTCCAATCCTGGTCTTCCTTGGTAGCACAAACCATAATCACTAGTGCCACGCAAATACCTGAAAACCCGCTTCACTGCTGCCCAATGCTCCTTCCCTGGTTTTGACATAAACCTGCTCAATACTCCCACTGCATGTGCAATGTCTGGTCTAGTACAAACCATTGCATACATCAAGCTACCGACCACACTTGCATATGGAACACGGGACATGTCCTCTTCCTCTTCTTGTGTCTTGGGACACTATTCAGCAAATAACCTCACACCTATAGGAATAGGAACCTTCACCAGTTTACTATCCTGCATATTAAACCTCTGCAGTATTGTCTCGAGATACTTCCTCTGGTTTAACCAGAGCTTCCTCTTTGCCCGATCTCTTTTAATTTCCATGCCCAAAATATAGTTTGCAGCACCGAGATCTTTCATGTCGAATTTGGAGGACAATTGGGTCTTCAATCCTGGATAATTTCTTTGTCATTTCCAACCAGCAACATATCATCCACATACAAGACCAGCTAAATAACACAGTCACCAATTAATTTAAAATACACACAGTTGATCGGCTTTGCTTCTGGTGAAGCCAAGTCCCCGTATAAATGTATCAAATTTCTGATACCACATCCTTGGTGACTGTTTTAACCCATACAGAGACTTCTTTAACTTGCATACTAGTTCTTTCTTACCCTTCACCGCAAAGCCTTCAGGTTGCTTCATGTAGATTTCCTCTTCCAAATCCCCGTGAAGAAATGTTGTCTTCACATCCATCTGTTCTACCTCAAAATCAAAAGCAGCAGCAACAGATAAAAGTAATCTAATAGAAGTTACCTTGGCAACAGGAGAAAATATCACCAAAATCAATTCCCGACACCTGGGAATAACCTTTTGCTACCAACCGAGCTTTGTATTTCTCCAACTTCCCTTTTTCATTTGTCTTCTTCTTGAACACCCATTTGCTGCCAATGTGGTATTTCCATTCCAGCGGCAAACTCCACCAGATCCCAAGCCTCATTTTTGTGCAAGATGCCATTTCATCAACCATGGCCTCTTTCCAGAGTTTTCCATCCTCTGAATCCACTGCTTCCTTCACAGTTCTGGGATCATCATCAGTAACAGACAAAGCAAAGTTTGAACAGAAAGCAAATGGGCTATACCTTTCCGGCTGCCTTCTTTCTCGAGCTGATCTTCTCACAGCCGGAGTTTGTGGCTCTTCATCTTCTGATTCCTCCTCTGCTACCGAGTCTGATTCTTCCTCCTTTAGTTCAAACTCTATCTTCACAGGTTCCTTTGGTTGGACTTCATGTTTAATAACATCTTTCACCTCTCTGAACACCACATCTCGACTGTACACAACCTTCCTTGTTACTGGGTTCCAAAGCTAATAACCCTTTAAACCATCCTTATACCCAATAAAGATGCATTTTTCAGATTTAATATCCAACTTGGTTCGTTTCTCCTTTGGAACATGTACATATGCATCACATCCAAATACCCTCAGATGTGAAAGAGAGGGTTTCTTACCACTCCATACTTCTTGTGGAGTCTTATCATCCAACGTTGATGAAGGTGACATGTTGACCAGGTAACATGCAGTATCTACTGCCTCTGCCCAAAATTCCTGTCCTAATCCGGCACTACTGAGCATGCTTCTTGCCCTTTCCATCAATGTCTTATTCATTCTTTCTGCAACTCCATTTTGTTGAGGTGTATATGGAGTAGTCTTCTGCCATGCTATACCACACTTCTTACAGAATTCTTCAAATTCCTTTCTGTAGAATTTTCCACCATTATCTGTCCTCGACACCTTTATCTTCTTCTTTGTCTGATTTTCCACCAGAACCTTAAATTCTTTAAATCTGTCAAAGACTTCAGATTTCTTCTTAAGGAAATATATCCATGTATTCCTTGAGAAGTCATCTATAAATGATACATAGTACACAGACTTACCCACTGATGGAACTTTCACAGGTCCGAACACATCACTGTGCACAAGCTCTAATGTTTGTTTCGTCCTCTTACCACCAGAGAGGAAACTCACTCGATTCTGCTTCCCATATACACAATTTTCACAGAAATCAAAATCCAGAGAGCTATTACTCATACCTTCTACCATACCTTTACC
>APFE031231654.1:116057-136179 GCA_000404065.3 Pinus taeda
CATTACATTGCTGTCTCAGCTATATATAGAATCCTTATTCTAACTAATTCGAGTTTCCTCCTCCAGCATGAGGGGAATTTAATAACTCGATCCTTATCTCTAATGACACCTATTAGCTATTTAACTGACTATTAAATACAAATAAAGTGCTGACTGGAACTTTAAAAAAGTTCTAAATTAACTAGGACTCTAATTCTCTTTCCATGCCATAGTGGCTATTCCTCGTTCTTTGACAACTGGTCTTCTTTCAAATGGATAAGCTGGACATTTGATACTCCATATTGGCCTTGAACGCTGAATCCTTATCTGCCCCGTGGTATTAGGAGATGTCCCTGCTTCTTGGCTTCTGTTTTCCATAATTTGCTCGAATATGTAACAGCACTTTTCTGAGCCTTTAATAACCCAAGGTATGGAACGTTGCCACGTTTTAGATATGCTGTAGGCTGTAGTGATGGACAGGTGTCTCCTTTTCAAAAACTCCCGCTCATAATATCAAACTGTTTGTCTGCGTTAAAATCATCACCTACAGCAGTTTCGTAGCGCGCTACGAAACTGCTGTTTTATTTAAAACAGCTTGATTTTGACCCGAGAATGTTATCACCCAAAATTCTGATTGCCAAAACTCCCTTTGATTTTTCATATGTGTAACAGGGAATTACATGTCTTCAAAACCATAAGCCTAAGTAAAATTGACAAAAATTTGGAAAATAACCTTTCTTGAAAAGAAAATTCATTTATTGGGTAACCGGCTTAGCTCTGCCTTCAGGTCTCTAACAGCTTTCTGCAGTTGGTTAATCTCCTCTTCAGCTGCTTCTATTTGGCTTTTCATGGCTGCCACATAATCTCCTTGAGATGTGATGGTTGTTTTATTTGTGCTGCTCTTTTGCCGAGGTCGTGTTCCTTGCCCTGTTTCCTCTGTTCTGGGCAGTGCTTCCTGTACTTGCTGGAAATTTCTGGTCATAGGTCTTCTAGGTTTAAAAACAAATTCCTGGGCTGGCTCATCAAACTTAAGCCTTTTTGAGGCCTTGGTTTTCTTAACATTTTCCTGTGGTGATTGTGTCAAATCAATTTGAATTGGTTTGGACTGCTCTAATTCAATAGCCTGTAATAAATCGTTCAGGCTTGCCTTAGACACAGGGCTCTCTTCAACAGCTATAGCTTTACCTTTTTCCTTATTTATTTGGCTTCTTTTCCTCACCCTTGAGACTGCTTCAGATTTTCTTGCTTCAGGCACAGTCTTCTTACCCTGAGTCCTCTCCTTTGTTGATTGTTGTGGTTGTTCCTGAATGACTAGTGGCTTCACCGGTTTTGGTAGCTGTGGCTTGGTTTGTTTTTTAGCTTTTACTTCCCTTTGAAGCTCAGCTATGGTAAACTCTCTGGCTGGTTGTGGAGTAAGACCAGTCTTACTTTGGAATCCAGCCATGAAGATAAAAGAATTCCAGTCTCTGCCTATCTTCTGGAGGCTATCTAAAACCAGCAACTTAATCAGACCATGATGAAATAAAGAGGTTTCACAGTCCTCTTTCCTCAGCTGCACCTTATCACACATCTTACTTAAACTGCGAAATAAATAAAACGGAATGTCTATGGAGACTTTCCCGGTAAAATGCAAGAGCAGTTTAAAATGGTAAGGATAAACCTTATTGTACCTTCCTTCACAGGTCAAATACTTATGTATGTAGGTGAGAACAAGAGCATAATGTTCCTTGATATAATACCTGGGCACTGCTTTTGTGAAGTCTTCATTTATATATGCCTCTTTTAAGAACTCCTTACAAGGATTCCTATCAAATTTAAAATTTTTGAACCATTCTTCCTGTCCTCTTGGGATCTCGGTTACAGCAGCTATTGCTTTTGGAGAAAATGATATCTCTAACATGGCTACCTTTGAATTCAAACCAGTGAAATTTAGCGCAAATTCTTTAGTTACCTGTGCATGCCCTCCTTGTAGCTTTTTACAAAATCTCCAGCACCCGGCATCTTTAAACGCTTTCTTCACGCCTTCATCTCTCAACGTTATGTCCAGGCCTTCAGGTTCATTCCTCTTACATTTACCCGATCTGTGCTCTTTTCTCTCCATTTTCCTTTGAGATCTTCACAGCCAAAATATAACAGCTCCGGTCGAGATGGTTCAGCTCCCTTTTTAACTCAGCCTTGCTTGTAAACAGGCTCGCCTGAAAACAGCCTCGCTTGAAATTCAAATTGAAACATGACTGGTCACTCATGCAACACTCACGACCATTATTAAGGACTATGCATGGTAAAATCTCTTGGGAATGATATCCCTGTGCATATCAACATTCTATTGGTGAAGTAGTGGCAAATGAACGTTCAGACATGATATAAGAGGTACGCAGACTGACATGAGAAGACACAAATGCTGACTCACCTACGGACTTGACATTTTGGGAAATATTCGCTGCGAAATGCACGAATCCATGATTTCGCAGCGCTGTTAGTTATAATTTTTAATGATGCGCTGTGAAACTACTTAATCATTACGCACTGTGAAACTGCTAGACTATGATTGCGCTGCGAAATGGGCAAATAAGACTACGCTGCGAAATCACTAAAAGACATGGTGACTTGGCATAGACAAGACATGACTATGGAATAATGATGAGTGGAGGAAAACCAATAGGAGCGGAGTATGATTTAAGCTAAAAAACCTTTAAAACTCCGAATCCTAAGTGAGACAAATAAAAATGAAACCAGCTTAAACATAGACCTTTGTCATCAAACTAGGGCATGTAACTATATGCATCAAACTTTTAGTTCTAAGTGATAACATAATCCCTAAGCCTTTCTCCCTGTCCAATACTCAGTTCCAGGGCAATCAATGATTCTCAAGAAGAAAGTTAGACTAGGAGATTTCTAGACTGATGCCATCTTGTCATGAGCGAATTTCATTAGTAGGTACCATATTTTAACATGACGGGATGATGCTCAGAAAGGAGGAGAAGGATACTATGCAAGGTGACACTCAAGAAGACTGCAAAACAAGATGATCACTGAACAAGTAGATGAAGGGACACTATATTTTGAAAGAACTTGGAATATCTAGATCACATAGAAGACTCCATATCTTCAAGAATTTTGGAGGATAAATAGGAAGAACATGTAGTATATATCATGAAGACACAAAGATAACAACAAGAAGATAAGCTTGGCATTGACACATCATCATAAATTCTATGTCCTCAATTTAAATTGTGAATTAGGTTCTTGCATCATATCAGGTTGACTAGGCTTCCATGGTCTTCTTTGAGCTACACAATATAGCTACTTTGGTGATTGAATTGCTCCATCGTCCTGTTGTTAAACTTCCTTCAACCTCATTAATGATGGGAAATATTTAGTAGCATGTGATTTTGCATGGATAACAAAAATATCAACATCTTTTTTTTTTCTCATTTTGCATTTTTAACATTTCTACTTGTTCACTTATATTGGCAAGATTTTTGTATTTAAAGGTATCAAGAAAATTTTGAATTCCATGTTGACTTACCGATCTTGATGTTGATTTACTTATCACTGCCCTTCCTCTTGAGATGCGCTTGCATGTTTCACAAATTTATTCAAATGATAATTGGTATACATCACCTGTACTCATGAGATCAAAGAGATCAATCTACTCATCCATAATTGTTCTAAGTAAGAGGGTTTTTAGTGTGTTAGATCCTAAATGATGTAATTTTTCCCTCTTAACATTATACATAAATCTTCCTATGAGATCCTTAAGGCTCTCATCTTCTTTTGGATTCATTCTAAATATTTCTTCTTTAAGATCATGATCTTTATATTTTTCTAAAATTATCTTTTTCATATCATTCCATGATCTTATTGAATTAGTGCCTAAACTCATGAACCATTTAATAGCTCTATCCTTCAATGTTGCTGGAAACAATCTTAATTTTTGAGTGTTGGGTAAGGAACCATAAGATCTACAAAGGATTTCAAATTCAAAGAGAAATGTTTTCAGATCCTCTAACCTCATACCACGGAAGTTGGGATGGAAAGATGTAGGGATGTTCTTCATATGAACATTGATATCAATATCTTAAATGGGAAATCCAAGAGGATCTTCTTCATTGTCATCATCTCCATCCTATTCTTCTACGTTCTCTAACACAACTTCTTCTTCTACCTACAAAAGTGGATGGTGACGTGGTTCTTACTGCACCACGTGATGAAATGGGGGGGGGCACGGTTTGGTGTTGGATAAGTATTTTTTTGTTTATATTTCTTAATTTTTTGAATAAAAATGTTAATGCAATGGAATGAAATATGCATAATGAAATTTTTTGTTCTTGTATAATGTAAAATAAATTAATCAAATATGGAATAAAATAATGCATACTTTGACACCTCACTGACAACGACACCAAAAAGTGATGAGCCTCAGTATTGCATCAAGAATGTTGCAACTCCTAAGGCTACCAACTTAAATTATCAACCTGGTGTTCGTACAAACTTAATAAGTGTCATAACTATATCTGCAACATGCAATGTTCCTTGTTTCGTTGATATGATGCAATGAAGTGAATTGCATGACATCCAAGCTTAAACTAATGCTAGAAATGGAAATTTTACTCTATTTTCAAAAAGGAAACCTAATTTCTTTTGCAAAGAGGAAATCCTAGTTACATTTGAGGAAAGGAAACGCTATTCTACTTTTCATGAATGTAAATGTTAATCCTATTTATAGAACTGTAAACATTAACCTATTTGTAGAGTGTAAATGGTACATCAAAAGGAATCCTAGTTTATGTAATAGAAATAACAATGATGGAGATGGAAACCATAACTTAAGATGTATGAAAATAAATGAAATAATTTTTCAATCACTACACTCAAGATATACTTTTAAATAGATTTCACAAGGGTCTTCATAAAGTAATCCTAAAAATCATCATTATTCTCTTCAAGTCATGAATCTGTCCACTAATCCAAACTGCATAGGTCAATTGCAATCTAGAAGAGGTAAGGTTAAAGAGGTATTTTGGTCTTACTCAATCATGGATTCAGATCCTAGGATTCATGATTCAATCCTAAGAGACAAAAAACAAGTTTTTGGAGAGAATATGGTCAAGTTTAGACGTGTTAGAGGAGTGTTATAAGAGGTGCTACAGGAGGCTTTGTTTTGATACAAGAGAGAGATAACTTGCCAAATGCACAGTGAAATCAATTAAAAATGGGATGGGATGTTTTTTTTATTAATTAGGATGTCTTAGGACTTCATTCCAATTGGAATCACTCCAAAATACCCCTACTAACCCCTGCTAAAAAATAGTAGAATATTACTACTCTAAATTTGGAAATTCAAGTACTAGTGAGATAGTTAACCTACCAAATGCCTAACCTAATCAAGTGAAAATGATATGAGGTAAAAAAAATATTAAATTGGATTTTTTTATGACCCAATACAAGTGGAATAAAATAAAATTAAGCTCATTAACACATTCTAAAAGATAACAGATTATTACTACTATTTTGCTACAACTGGTTTCCAGAAATTCTAGATTTCTGAACTAGTAGACCAATCCAAATAGCTCAATGATGTATATGAATTTTCAATGTTCTTATTGTTGGAAATAATAATTCGGGGGGTGGTGTTGAATTAGTATTTATCAAATAAATAACTTTTTTCATTTCATACTCAGATTTATATACACTACTTTAGTGAAGGCAACTCGCGTGTGCATGCAACTGTGTTTAAAGCAACCATCGTATATCCAGCAGACTTATGATTTAGTCAATTCATCACTTGTTGATCTTTAATCAGTACTTCATTAACCATATAAACATTAACCATGTGTAGTAATAATAGAATAAACCATCACACATAAACAACACACATGAACACCAAGATTTAAGGTTGAAACCCAATGCGGGACAAAAAACACCTGTTGTTGTCTTCTTTTAATATAAGAAAAACATGTTTACAATCTTTTACTAGTACAGAATCATACCAGTACGTAAGCACCCACCTGTAGAAGGCTACAACTTCTCCAGCTTCTACTGGAAGGGAACTACAACCCCCTAGCTCCTGTACTAGACGATCCATTTACAAAGTGATGAGGAAGAATTCTCCTTGAAAGGAGGAAGGTTTCCACCTCCAAAATCCATCAAATAGTGGATCTAGTTACCAACACTAGGAATCTCCATTAAATGAGAGGGAACACATTCCTAGATTTTCTCAATCCGTGGAGCTCCAGAATTTGTTAATAATTTTATGATATTTTGTTCGTTTATTATTCAATATTTGTCCATCCTATAGTAGGGAGAAATTCCCTATATTATCTCATTGAAAATTTACTCTAGAGGGATAATACCCTAAGATGGTATTCTTGTAGAAAGCTCTAGATTGATAACACAGTCCATGCTTCATAGGACCCCAAGAGAAAGAATCAAACTCTGCCATAGGTCCAAACTCTTATAGAAAAAATATGGCCAAACCATGATCGAGATTTTCATAATCATCTCTAAGTGACTTTTGTGATCCAGGCTTTAGACAGTACTACCAAAGGCTCGACCAGGAATACTTATGTGTCAATACAATAGGATTCCCTTATGGTATTATAGCCAAAACTTATATCATTATAGCGTGAGAAGGTGTATGGGATGGAAAGTTATATGGATGCCTATCGTTAATACACAACCTTACCTTAGTCCAAATGTTTGACATATAACCATAACCAATGGCCAAGACTGGGCATTGCATAATCGAGTAGCTAAGATTGAGCACTAGAATATCGATGTCTCACAAGAAATCCACTGCGACGTAATCCCATAGGGTTGCATCTTGGAAGACATATAAAGTTGCACACAAATGATAACACTTTGGATGATGCAAGCCTAGGAAGAGTTGGAAATGAAAGATTTAGTAATTGGTGGAGCTTCAAAGTGAGAGGTTCCCATGGGACAACTCATCCTAGAAGACTCTCCCTGGAGGAAATCCAAAGGATCTCTAGAGGAGATGCTCAGGATGACATAGGGCTAGGTTATCATGGTAGGAGAAAGAGTGGTATGAATATTTAGTAACGACTATGTAGAGAGGTTTGGATCACAATGCACATAGGCCCATAGATCCCTATTCTTGAAAGTTAAAAGGTGAAACATGCTTTGGAGGGAGCAGGATGATGTAATCCTGGGATATGGTGGCACACATGTAAGCCTGACATTATAACCATTGGTGCGAGAGTAGACCCACCTTACAGGTTAGCCTGAAAGGCCACCCTTGGAGAAAACTTTGAATGTATAAATAGAAAGGGATGGTTAACAAAGCCTAGGTAATGGTAATGTTTCCATCAATTGATGCCTATCAAATAACCGTATAAATTCATATTTTAACATAAGGTGAGCGTGACTGGGTTGGATGGTTAAATAAATAAATAATAAATATGCAGCTAATACACACAATTCAAGTGGCGTTGAGAGGTTGATTAGGACTACCATGTGGTAGAAGGGAAACATGGTACCTTCTGATTCGTTTGAACTCAATTAGTTATGAATTTCAATCCAAAGGTCGGATTGAAGCAGGTTTTTATATCACCTGAATCATCTTGATGATAAACACAATAGTAATGATAAATCAAGGTTTTAAATTAGTTGAAAAGACTGAAATTTTTATACCCCATTTCCATAATGACACCTTGGAACTTGGTTCAACATAGTAACCACCTCTTATTAACAATGGTTGGAAAGGATTTTAGGGTGTGTGTGTGTGTTACTATTTTTCACTTTTAGTAGGAATGGTTAGTAATCAATTCATATTAATATACAATTTTTTCCATTAATGCCCTCAAATTTTATTCAAATTTTCTTTCTCATCATTTAAAGTTTAAATTAGGGAAAGATTTTATGTTTTTCTATGTGCACAAATATTGTGATTTTAAATGATTTTGTTGATATCGAGATATTAGTCTTAGAAACTATTTAAATAGTTAATTTTTATTTTGAAATATACTACGTTATATTTCCTTGTAAGTATAATGAATGCATTAGTTGGGGTATTGACCAGGACATTTATTAAACTTTAACTCTTTGGATCTAAAGAACCAATTTGGTGATGGGGAATGTTTCTATACCACCTTCTTCATCATATTTTTATCTATTTATTTATCTAAATCTAAATTTATTTAATATATTTCATGTGGTTTGATTATATAAAAACCAACTAGGTGGAGAGGAAGATTTTTTTCACCTCTAACCTAACATAGTAAATATTGGTTTCCTATGATATAAGCTACCTACCTCATTCAAGTTCGGTGAAACAAAACTTGGAAAGAATACTCTTAATTATGTGCCTATTTTTTAGGTCTCCTACCTATATTCCAACCTTAGTTTTAGAGATAACATAGGAAGATATTTTATTTACTCGCCATCTCATCTTACTACGAAATCCAAATGTCACTTGAGTATTGTCTATAGCCTTTTATCTGATGATGAAATTCTTTATCATATAGTGACTACCTATGTTAATGATATTTATGGTTCGTAATGAGAGATATACCTAGATCTATCAATTCTTATTCTAGTACTTAGGCATCTCCCTTTGTTTCTAATGAAATTGTTGCAAAACATGTTGTTGCTTCATTGATATAATCTCGATTGATAGGAATAATAAGTGAACATTTCCATTTTTTATCAAGTTTATTTCATTGGAGAACAACTATTTCAAAGTATCTGAACCTAAGGTAAGTCATTCAACTTTGTTGAGCTTCCCAACCTTACAAGCCTGAGCTTGTTGTACACCAAGCATTTTTCTCTTTTATAGGGATTGCATGAAGAACGCCTAAAGAAAAATCCTTCACCTTCAAATTAGCATCATATAAGAAATGAGTTATAGAGAGATGATGCATTGATTTACAAAGAACACAGCTGAATTTTATAACTCATTAGTAGATATATTGCTTTCATCATATGTTAAATATAGATTTGATTTTCTATGATGAAATGTAAACCTAGAAAGTTAATTTCCACAATGGAAACATTTAATTACATAATGTACATGAAAATTTTTACAAAATATTATCGCCTTATCAATAAAGAGTTGGGTTAATATATATTTTTAAAATTTAATACTGTGATGATGGGCCAATACCATGGGTTATAGATATCACATGCACTTTTGTTGATGTTGCAATCAAAAACCTCCAAAAATTTTCTTACACTTGAATTTTGGAGCCTACTAAGGATATTAAAATCTGTCATTATATAGTCACTTCATTGTCAATTGATGTTTTATTAAGTGTTTAAGCCTTCTTCTTGGACTCTAAGTGTCAAATTCACTTTCTCACACATGCTCAGTCCTCGATGAATTAATAACCACACTTCCTTTATGCAAGTTTGAACAGGGATATGGCAGTCCATAAAAACAGTGCCTACACAATGTTCAACCTATGTCAATCGTTATTGTGCACTCTCCATTGATAATCCCCCTCACTTTCATTGCAATTGTTCTTTTATCACGTGATTTTTCCCCACTGCCAATTTTACACACCTTTACTTTCATAAGTGCCACTTTCATGTTTTTGACTTTCATTTTTTCTTGCTTTTCACTTTTAAAAGTGAAACTTTTGTGTTATATTTGTTATAACATGTGTCTCTTTCACTTTTGTTAGAATTTGCACGTGTAATTTTACTTTTTCTTACTATCACCTTTTGGTAAGGCAAGTATTGCACCTAGTAAAATGGAGTCATTAGTACATTCATGAAGGGTAGTTCTAATGCATTCTCATGGACTATTGTGTTCTATCCATCATACCTACATGCATTAGATACATTCCCCAAGTCTTGAGCATTTTTTCATTAATTTCATCACTTGTGTCGCAAAGCATATCTTAAGTGTCGCACTTGAAGGTAAGTGTTGTCTTGTTGTCATTTTGATGAGGACATGTTAATTTTGGGTGGTGAATGCCTCATTTTTGAGTGCTTAATAATTTTCAAGTGTGTGGTCATGTTCAAGTCATGTTTTGGTTCCATATCTCGCCTCTTGGATACCACACTTAGTCATTTTCTATAATTGATCCTTCTTCGATTAACCTCCTCTCAAACTGTCTCCTTGAACTGTGCATTATGCAGTTTCAGACCATAAGAGGCTTATCATTCCCTCAGGAACTGTGTATTGTGCAGTCACAGTGCTCAATTAGGCCTTCCTAACCTCATAAATTGTGCAATATTTCCTCTTAACCAGTCTTTCACTGTGCATTGCACAGTTTCAGTCAACGCTCTAACTCTCTATCTCTCTTAAATGTGTAAATGCACAATCTAGTGGCTTAGTCTCTCCCTTGAACTATGAATTGTGTAATCATAGTGAACAAGCCCTTCCTTTCTAGCTATTTGACTTGCTCAACTGTAGTCACTAGCCTCCCAAAACTACGCATTTCACATTCATAGTGAGAAAGCCTTCATTACTATCTCACTGCCTTGCCCAATTACGCAGTCTTGTCCCTCCTTATCTCCTAGAACTACACCTTGTGTAGTTTCAGTGAGAAATACCTCATTGTTGTCTCCTTAGCTCCCTCAACTGTGGAATCTTTCTTCTTAGGTCTCCATTTACTATCCATTGCACAGTCACAATCATCATTCTCTCACTCCTCTCCTCTACAACTGTGCACTGTGTAATCCCTGAGCCTTTCTCCCTGTCTAATACTCAGTTCCAGGCCAATCAATGATTCTCAAGAAGAAACTTAGACTATGAGATTTCTGGACTAATTCCATCTTGTCATGAACGAATTTCATTTGTAGGTACCATATTTTAACATGACAGGATGATGCTCAGAAAGGAGGAGAAGGATACTATGCAAGGTGACACCCAAGAAGACTTCAAAATAGGACGATCATTGAACAAGTAGATAAAGGGACACTAGATTTCGAAAGAACTTGGAATATTTAGATCACATAGAAGACTCCATATCTTCAATACTTTTGGAGGATAAATAGGAAGAACATGTAGCATATATCATGAAGACACAAAGATAACAGCAAGAAGAGAAGCTTGGCATTGACACATCATCATAAATTCTATGTGCTCAGTTCAAAGTCATGTCTTGTCAACATGGTTATCATGTTGCCACAACATTTGTGGACATAATTATGTATTTTCAAGAAAATGACAAAATGTAACCATGTGGAAGTCCAAGAGTCACATGTGGAAAACTACTACTTTGGAGATAAATCTTGACCTTTGATTTGTGTTTACTACTACGCATATTCTAGAATACTGTGTGGAGGTTAAATCTCTACCATCCAAATTACAAAAGAATTCCAAATTCAATGGAAGATATTAAAGTACGTAAAATTCCCAAACTTAAACACGCAAATCTCTTCTATATGAAAAGATAATCTCTGCTACACACGAAGAGTTTTCTGATCTCTACAAAGTGAACCTCTCCATACATATAGAGTTTTATGATCTGTACAAGGAGAACATCTCCAATACATAAAGAGTTATACGATCTCTATAATTTCCGAGATGGAGGGACCCAAAAAATTTAACAGCATGTTTACCCTAAGTTAGTGAAACAAAAGATGTTGCAAGTCTCCAAAAGGCGCACAACACTCTGCAATGTCTCCACAGATTGTGGTGTAACTGTTTAGTTTAAAGGTGGTCTCCAAAGACTATGGTGTTATTGTTTATTTTAAAAGTTTGGTTGGTTTTCACAAGTCTTGTGGTTTAATTCTAGAGAAAAAAATTTATACGCCAAAGAACTTGCGCCAGACACCATTTCTTCACTTGCAAAAAAAAGTGTACCATAATTTTCAAACTGGTATTCACGAATGAAAGGAATGTCTACCCTAATCCAGCAAAATAAAAGACGTGCACAAAACATTGTCCAAAAGTCTCCAAACATGTTGCCATGGTGACTATGAGGAAGAAGATCGTACTTCACTATATGCCATGGTGTAGCAGAGGGATCAAATCAAAAGCAAGCGGTTTGTCTAAGTCTCCCCACCTCTTTAACCATGGACTTCACTAGCTCTGCTTCATATCTGCAAATGTAAGGGTTAAACCAAAAAGATAAGCTTATTAATAAATAAATAAGGGTCACACCAGCACTGCCTCATACATGCAAATAAAAAATGTAAGGATTTAAGCATAGACATATCCTTGTATAAAATTAATAAGAATTTAAGCATAAATTAAAAATGGCAGATGACTAAATTTCCAATTTAACCTAAACTTTCCAACCTAAATTAACATAACAGTTAAACCATATTCATAAGACTAAACAAAAATATAAGCTTATTAATAAAGGAGTTGTTTTTAGTGCGATTTTTTGGAATTTTCTGCCAAAAAAATTGTGATGAAAACTTGATTTGTATTATTTAAACTTGTTTTTTGATTGTATATATGAATTCATCACCATGAAAAACCCTAGTGCACTTTTATTGTGCAGAGGTTACCCATCAAACTTGTGATTTCAATAAATTCTTATAGGATTTTAGAAAACATTGACTGGAAAAATCCACTTAAAAAACTTCAAAAAATTGTACAAAGACAACTCTATTAATAAATAAATAAGTGTCACACCAGCGCTGTCTCATACATGCAAATAGAAAATGTATGGATTTAAGGTTAGACGTATCATTATATAAAAATAATAAGAATTTGAGCATAAATTAAAAATGGGAGATTAAAGCAGACCCGTTGTAGTCTTCCTGCAAAGACAGACCACAACAATGATAGATTGTATGGAGAGCGACCTTCCATTCATCGATTTCTTGTTGTCTGTATTTCCCGCGCCTTTCATGTTCTTGGAATGCCTCAGCAAATGGACTGCCATGAGAATGATGGGGATGCCGAACTTGCGATGGAGTAACGTCATAAGATATAGGAATGATGATAGCCATTAAATTAAATTAAATTCTTTAGACAAATTGTAAAATAGACATGTCTATCAATGTAGGCAATTATTGATAATTAAATTAAAATTCTAGAAGCTCTATTCAAAAATAAACATGCCTAATGGCATAAAAATGTAACTTTGTAATTTTTATAGAAATCTCAACGGGCTCAAAGCCATTACAATAAATATCCATTATGAGCTCTAAATGTTACATTGTAAAATTAAATAAACCATTCAATAAATACTCAATATAAATTAGATATGTCATGTTTTAAAATTAAATTTGGATAGAGAAAATAACAACATTTCTCCCTGTATCTAAACTAAACCCAATTGATATTTTTAATAAAAATCTTAATAATATTAACCAAATTATTGATCATTCGTATGTGTATGTCCATCTACGGATGCACCCATTGTTGATCATTTGCAGAGCACATCGGATGTCAGTCCATCATTCGATAATGGAAAGGATAAATTATTCATTGAAAATCCACTTGATTTTTCATCCATTTTTCTGGAAACATAGAGGATGAATTTTTCCGCTTCTCATCTACCCCTCTGTTTGATTCATCAAATCATGAGGATGTTGATGAAATCATTGATTTTGGTGATCATAGTTGTCGTGATCTATTTACTGTCGTATTCTATCACGATGATGATTCTATCGTAGTTGATTTTGCCAAGCCACTTGTTTATGATGATCTATCTGTCAATGAAGTCAAAACTACACAGATTATCGAGGCACTTCAGCCCGAGCTGATGGTTATGTCAGGCCCTCGCTGTTATGAGGTTGGTTTCACTTCCGATCAAGAAATTTTTGAAACATACGAGGCTCCTCATCACTCATATTTATGCATTGAGGATCAATCTCACACATAGATTATGCTTCCTCCACTCGAACTACACAATCCCATTGCTCATCCATTGGAGGAATCTTACATAGCAAGAATGTGTGCATGATGCAAGTTGTCTTTGTTTCTTTCATTTTCTTGCATGTCACAGCCAAGAGTATGCGTATGCTTAACAACTGCATGCAGTGTCACACAACATCGTGATAATTCCATGGATTACATGTCATGTACTTGCACTCACTTATTTTCTATGGACATGTTTAAACTTGGAGTGTGTTTGACTTCATTGGTATATATTTCATGTTTGCTGGTTCGCACAGATATGTTGTTCACGAACCATGCCTTCACCGACATGGGTCAACCAATGCCTTGGTGGATGCATTTGAAGTATCACTTCATGTGAGAAAACCCATGCAATAATAGCTTAGGAGTAGGAGTAGTGTTTGCTTGCATGCATGTTTGCTTCTTACTTTGTATGTTTGTTTAGTTGCCTGCTTTTTTGCTTACTCGCTTTTCTTACGCATCTACTTATGCTTTTGCTTCGTTTTGCTATTTTTTTGCTTGTTTAGGTTCATAGGTTAGTTTCACATGAAACCATGTGCGACTCTTGAAACAAGATGGGTAAAGTACAAGAGGACTTGTGCAGTTATCAATACTTGGTTATCTATTGTCTTGATTCTATATGAAGAACTTGTTATCTTCATTCCATGATACATCAATGGAAAATACATATTGTTCGAAGTGAACCTTGGTGAAAACACAGTGCTTGCGCACTAACTAGTGTCACCTAATCTAGTTAGATTTTTTTGGGTTAATCCTTGTTAGCTCAGTTAAGTAGAGTAAGGTGAGGGGGAAAACCTTAACAAGAATGTCAGAGCTATATATAAATTGCTTCTCTGAAGGAACAACCTCTTCTTCTCTCAATAAGTCGGGATCCCTCTTCTGTCTCTGAAATGAGTAAGTGCCATGCACAGTTATGAAAAATGAAAAGAATGAAAAGTGAAAAAATTTTGAAAAAATGAATAAGGAGAAAGAAGAGAAAGGTTGCCTACGTAGAGAGGTGATGCAAGTAACTCCACCAGGGTACTGACCAGGCTCGCTAGCAGTGGAGCGATGCTTTTGTTCCTGTGTGACTTCACTGAGGTGCTGTCCAGGCCTACTAGCAGCGGAGCAACACTAGAGATGAAACTAAAACTCTGATGATCACATGGCTTGTACACCAATATACCCCTCATCTCCAATCGAAACAACTATGTTGACTTGGCTTGGAATGTGTGTCAACCGACCAAGGGCTTCGAAGATGCTACATCTTACAATCAAGCAAGTGTGGAAACCAGGACATGCAAAGAACTAAACAATACTTCCAGAGGTGTTAGAATTTTTTTTCACAAATAAGGTCCATTCAGAGAGCTCAAGTTCTACCAGTGTGTCGCTAAGTGTTGTAGTGGATACAATTACCCTCCAAAATTTTTCCTTAGCTTTGTTTTGGGGCCTCCCCATCAACTATCCCAGCAGCATGTCTTGCACTATCAAGTACATGAGCTTCATTGGTTTTTTAGCAGCTTGCCAACCTATGCATGATTCTTTGGTTCACTTCCCTCACAGGTTACCATCCTGGATTAGGGTCAACTACTGGCTGAGCATCTCCCTTTGAAAATTGCACAATTCTGGAGGGGGATTATCCTTCCATACAAAAATTGTGCAAATTTGACTGGCAGTCTACTAGGCTCAGAAATTATGCAATCCTGTCAAACAACCTTCCCTTGGCAAATTGCACAATATGGCCTAGCAGTGCAGCTCAGCCCATAAATTTCACAATTCTAGGCAGCAGTCACCTGCTCCTACCAGAAATTGCACAATCTCTCTAGACATCCAGCCCAACTTCCTCCCACAAATTGCGCAAAAATCCCTATCAGTCAAGCAGGCTATTGCACGTGCCTTCAGGTTCACTGGTTCCCTCCGGGACCGAGAAAACTTGACTTGCATGCATTGGCTACTTTTTCCCAAAATAGAAAAAAGAAACATACAAAAAAGAATCCCTAGATTTTAGGTATCTATTTTTAGCAGTTGGAGATTACATGCAAAGATCGTTTTAGAAACCTTCCTTAAAGTGTTGTTTTTTCCTAGATTTGTGGCATGCGTGTCATGAGCCTCAAAATTATTTATTCAATGCTTTAGAAGCTCATTCTTCACATAAATCTTGGAGCTCTGACATCCCACAACACATCTAGGAGTCTTCAGCACATCCAGCTCAACTATTTCTGGTAAGTCCGCTTAAATTGTCTTTTGCAGCATTTCTGTCACTTTTTGTGATTTCTCTTGTGTGAGTTCTGTCTTCTTGATTTTTGTGAATGCTTACTGTCGTTTTCATGCATGTTAGCCTGTACAAGCACCATTTCATTTTTTGTTTTCATCTCACTTTGTCACATGCATGACACTATTTTGCATGAATGGTCATCGATTCGGCGACTCATTTCATACACATGCATGTTGTTCCATCTTTCTTAATCTTGCATTCATTGTTTCCATGCACTATCATTTACTCATGTTTACACTTAATTTCACCATACATTCACATCTTCATTTGCTTTCAGTTGCCCGTCAGTGGGTCTAAGAAACCTTGGCCCTGACTCTACCTTTCCCAGACAACAGTACGCAATTTTGAGAGGGAAGGCTCTGCCTTCCTCCCAGAAAATACGAAATTCTGGCCAGTCACTGCCCTCTAGTATTGCTTTGTGAAATTCTGAGAGGTAGTGATTGCTAGCCCAGAAAATTAGGCAATGGAGTCCTTGGGCCTACATCACTTGCTAGTTGAAATTGTGCATTGCGCAATCTTAGCACCCAGTAGGCCAGTCTGGATTGCACACTATGCAATTCCAGTAGTCAACCAACCCCCCAACAGTCCAGACTACCTTTTGCGCAATTCCGGTAGTTAGTCTCCCGACCTCCCAATGGAAACTACGCAATCCTTGCTAGTTAGTCCCCAAGTATGTTGCATGTCATCCCTCAAGTTTGCTTTGCTTTAACTGATAGATTTCTTGCCATGCATGTTGCCATGTCTCCAAATAGTAGGTGTTCTTCCATCTCTCAGCAGTTCAATATCAAAGGCTTCCAAGAGAGCAGGGTCAATGGACACCGACGAAAGTGTAACTGGAGCAGCAGTTGAGTGAGTGTCTACGAGTTTACCAATGTATAAAGATGTAAAGATGATCATAGACAAAGACATCAAGCTTAAATGACAAGAGGTCAATGATGCATTATCAAGCACATTTGGGGAAGATCTGGAAGACCTTTAAGTCTATGGGAACATTCACAAGTCCAGCTTGTATCATATTGCATGTAGGTATGACGTGTTCCCATGCGCGACCATGATACATTGGATCATCTCATACACTGATATTGAGACAATGACATTGAGAAGTCTCAGTGGGATGGATATTTCTACCTTCACGACATAGGATTATCAGCAGGTGTACCACTTGCCAAAGCCAGTGATCACCATGGATATTTTGAAGAACTGGGTGAAGGAGCCAACCAAATTCAGGATGACACCCAATCAGATTAACAAGATGAAGATATTTTGTTATGTAGGTTTTAACCACGTACAGAAATTACCTGCATACGAATTCTAAAAACTCAAAATAAACAATGCAAGAGCATAACACATAAAACACATATACACAGAGATTTTCCCCTGGATCCCAAAACCGAGGCTACCAACTTGATTTTTCATTATGTTCCTTTTAGTGTTACAATACATATTTATACATGTCGAAGCATCTAATATCATGGACTGAAAACTATCACATCCAAAACCATGGACCGAAAACCATCGCGTCCAAAACCATGTGCAGAAACCATGCACAAAATGATAGGTAGTTCTGCCCAACCTAATATAGGGTCCAAAAAAATTTCCTCAGGGTGCTGCCCTAGACCCCATAAAGGGGGGCTACTCGCCCCCCTCAAACCCCCCTACGCAATCGGCACAACGAAGGGGGGGCTCCGCCACCCTCTAACCCCCCGGTTAACTACGTCAACTAGTCATGGAAAGAATATAACACAACCCAACATTGTACCACTTGTTGTTTTCTTTCCATAGGGGGCCATAGGAGAGCTTACTCATTTATCCAACCCTGCAATGCCCATTTTTTTCTGTACACCAAGAGAGCTTCTCAAAGCTCACAATTTTTTTCAATGCATCTGCAATATTCTTCAAAGTGTCCAACTTTACCAGCAACACCTTTTTGTCTTCTATCATATCCCTCACAAAGTGATATTGAACATGAATGTGCTTTGTCTTTGAATGATAAGCAGGGTTCTTTGCCAAGAAAATTGCACTTTGGTTGTCATAGTTTATTCTTATAGCTCCCTGTACTAACCCCATACTTGAACACAATCTCTGCAACCAAACTGCTTCCTTGCTTGCATGAGTGGTTGTCATGTATTCCACCTCTGTAGTTGATAGTGCCACTACAAATTGTTTCTTACTCATCCAATTGACTGCACCTCCAAATAGGTTAAACATATACCCATTTCTAGATCTTCTCTGATGAAAATCTCCAGTCCAATCTATATCAACAAAGCCATGAATATCCAACACTCTGTCCAATCCTGGTCTTCCTTGGTAGCACAAGCCATAATCACTAGTGCCATGCAAATACCTGAAAACCCACTTCACTGTTGTCCAATGCTCCTTCCCTGGTTTTGAAATAAACCTGCTCAATACTTCCACTTCATGTGCAATGTATGGTCTAGTACAGATCATCGCATACATCAGGCTACCGACTTCACTTGTATATGGAACACGGGACATGTCCTCTTCCTCTTCTTGTGTCTTGGGACACTGTTCAGTAGATAGCTTTACACCTACATGAATAGGAACCTTCACCAGTTTACTATCATACATATTAAACCTCTGCAATATTGTCATGACATACTTCCTCTGGTTTAACCAGAGCTTCCTCTTTGCCCGATCTCTTTTAATTTCCATGCCCAAAATATAGTTTGTAGCACCAAGATTTTTCATGTCAAATTTGGAGGACAATTGGGTCTTCAAATCCTGGATAATTTCTTTGTCATTTCCAACCAGCAACATGTCATCCACATACAAGACTAGATAAATAACATGGTCACCAATTAATTTAAAATACACACAGTGATCTGCTTTTCTTTTGGTGAAGCCAAGTCCCTGTATAAATGTATCAAATTTCTGATACCACATTCTTGGTGACTATTTTAATCCATACAAAGACTTCTTTAAATTGAATACCAGTTCTTTCTTACCCTTCACTACAAAGCGTTTAGGTTGCTTCATGTAGATTTCCTCTTCTAGATCCCCGTGAAGAAATGCTATCTTCACATCCATCTATTCTACCTCAAAATCAAAAGCAGCAACAACAGATAAAAGCAATCTAATAGAAGTTACCTTGGAAACAGGAGAAACAATATCACCAAAATCAATTCCGGCACCTAGGAATAACCTTTTGCTACCAACTGAGCTTTGTATTTCTCCACTTTTCCTTCTGCATTTGTCTTCTTTTTGAACACCCATTTGCTGCCAATGGGTTTCCTTCTAGCCGATAACTCCACCAGATCCCAAGCCTCATTTTTGTGCAAAGATGCCATTTCATCAACCATGGCCTCTTTCCAAAGTTTTCAATCATCTGAATCTACTGCTTCCTTCATAGTTCTGGGATCATTGTCAGTAATAGATAAAGAAAAATTTGAACAGAAAGCAAATGGACTATATCTTTCAGGCTGCCTTCTCTCTCAAACTGATCTTCTCACAGCCGGAGTTTGTGGCTCTTCATCTTCTGATTCTTCCTCCTTTATCTCAAACTCTATCTTCTCAGGTTCCTTTCGTTGGACTTCAGGTTTAATAACATCTTTCACCTCTCTGAACACCACATCTCGACTATACACAACCTTCCCTGTGATTGGGTTCCAAAGCTTATAACCCTTTAAATCATCCTTATACCCAATAAAGATGCACTTTTCAGATTTACTATCCAACTTGGTTCATTTCTCCTTTGGAACATGTACATATGCATCACTTCCAAATACCCTCAGATGTGAAAGAGAGGGTTTCTTATTAGTCCATACCTCTTGTGGAGTCTTATCCTCCAACGCTGATGAAGGTGACCTATTGACCAGGTAACATGCAGTATCCACCGCCTCTGCCCATAATTCTTGTCCTAACCAGGCACCACTGAGCATACTTCTTGCCCTTTCCATCAACGTCTTATTCATTCTTTCTGCAACTCCATTTTGTTGAGGTGTATATGAAATAGTATTTTGCCTTGCTATACCACACTTCTTATAGAATTCTTCAAATTCCTTACTGCAAAACTCTCCACCATTATCTGTCCTCAACACCTTTATCTTCTTCTCTGTCTAGTTTTCCACCAGAGCCTT
>APFE031231656.1:0-23297 GCA_000404065.3 Pinus taeda
GCAATGGTGGTCCTCAGATCTCACCAAGGGCTCCGATGCAGACAAGAAAATTCTCGCTTGAGTTCAATAAGAATTATTATCCAAAATCAACAAATAGAGAACCTGGGCAAACAATAGGGAAGAACCAACCTTTTGATTCTCTATCAAATCCTGAACCTGGAATCGATGAATTGATACCTGTTCCACCAAATATAAGCTCTTGAAGTCTGTACAAATTCTTTTTTTGATAAACCTGGTAGGTTTCACCCAGGCATCTCTGCTCCTCAATTGGAAAGTTCAACTACAAATACTAATTTATCTAGAAATAAGCCCCTCATATGGATGACACGATCATCCACAACATGGAGTGTGAAGTGGCTTCCAGTTTGTATTACCATATGCAAAAATTGGTTCTTTTCATTGCCCAAAGGCAGGATGGGTCGGCGGACCCTTTTCTCACATCACTTCACTTAACTTTGCTCTGGTGTCGTTGTTGGTGGTGAGTGGCTCGAAGCATCTATAGTAGATATTTTTCTCCCCTTTTTTTTTAAATTTTTCCTCTTTTCAGATCCCCCCAACTCCTCCTTGTCAGATCTTCTTCCTCGACACCATTAAATCCACGTGGGTCTTTTCTAGACTGTGAGTAAGCAGCTCACTCTTCAATGCTTATTTTAAATATGTATGTATATAATATTGTAATTTAGTCAACAAGAAAGGATTTTGGATACCACTTTGAATTGATGCATCCATGGAAAATCTTGTTAGTGAATCTCAAAGAATGTTGCAACTTTACAACAAGAGGAGGGCGATACGAAGAGGAGGGCAATCAATTCGCTCGAGGTGGGCATTAATCGATAATCGCTCAGGGTATGGAGGCCGAAGGCACAGTCGGCTAGGACAAGTTAGCTTTCTACGACCTTGAACAATTGAAGAATTGAAACTTAAAGTAGCTCTGCAACAAGCTCCACGTATTTGTGCTTGTTTTCTTCTATGACATGGATATTACATTAAAGCGTTGTTGGTGAGACAGTTCAACAGTGGTGTGAGACAGACACGGGTTTTGGTTGAGGAGGAAGGGCAACAACTGCTTCAAAGATAAAGAATGGGTTGCAGCGGAAGCATGACTGATAGTAGAGAAAAGCCACAAAATTAGTGGTCACAAAATTGAGCAGAGTATTGACTAACTGCAAAAACGTTGAGCCAAATTGGGAATAACATTACTACATGTAAAATATTCCTAAACACAAATGTGAGCAGAGATTGCAGCTAGAATTTAGCTGAGAAAACATTCACGAAATGAAAAATTGATGGCAGAACTGACATGCAGAGAAAGGACATAAAACAAGTGGCTCAAATATGAGCAGGGCAGGATATCACACTCTAATACCATGTTAAACACATACATGGCGGAGGAAACATGAAAGATAAACATTAGATTAAATTTCTTATTCACAATGATACATATTTATAATACATAGGAGTGACCCTTGGTTTCATATTTCAAGTGGTCCCTTAGAATCCCTTTGGTTGTTCAACTTCCACACCAACCCTTAGAGGATTAAGTGCCCAACACCATCCAATTTCAATATATACCATCAATTTAACATACTTAAAATAATTAAAAACCTATATCAAAAATCCAAACGAGTGTAGGAGAACTAGTAGAGTTATATTATCTAACATAAATCGAATGGAAGTAGGAAATGTATCATATAAGTTTTCACAATTAAAAAAATAAAAGATCCATATTATATACAAAATAGTATTAATAATAAGATTGTTGCTTCCCCGATCCTGAGCGAACACCACCAGCTGAGTGGCATCCAACTCTAGAGACACCGACCTTAGCATTTACCTCTCCAAATCCATGCATTCTTCATTGCGCACCGTGGAGTGCCCCAGTGGGTCATCGACCCAGCTGATATTTCCCAAGAGAGTTTTGACAATGCCGCCACACATCTAAACCAACGAAGCAATATAAAATGACGTATGCAGTGACGCAATGGTGGGTTAGGTCATGTGTTGGAACTTGGCAGAAATGGTGGACATCAATACCCACATCTAGCCCATAACTGAAAACAGATGTCACGCAATCTAATTACCAATCAAAATGCATGTCAAATCAACGGCTAAAATTAGTTCAACCAATCTGACGGTGCAAAACAAAAATGTAGACAAATGCATGGCCTCACTAATTTCAAGAAAAACACCTATCGAGATAATTACGTGTGGGACACTTTATCCACTCCCAGCCACATTTAAGTAAAACCATAACACATTATATATATTATATATATAAGCACAATTAGTCTGGAAATACCTCTTTTCAAGAGTGGTGACATCAATAATCCCTCCAATTATAGGACCATAATGATAAACCCCTTGTTTGTAAAGTTATTTGGAATCATGCTAGAAAATAAAATCAGGAAGTGGGCATAAGAAAGAGATAAGTGTGCTAAAGGGCAAGCAGGTTTTAGATCTAAACATTCAACAGTTGATCATTGTATAACTCTAAGGCACATCATTGAAAAAAAATGGGAGAAAAACGAAGAAACATTTTGTTGTTTTGTTGATTTCATAAAACAGTTTGACACAGTTCCTAGGGATAAGATTTGGCACATAATGGAGGAAATTAGGGTTCCTAGCCATTTGAGAGTTGTTGTGCATAGGTTGTGTGAAGAGGTGAAAGTCAAAATTAGAACTTCAGGACACATTTCTGAAAGTTTTAGAAGTGATATTGGCGTCAAGCAAGTTTTCCCATTGTGTCCTACTCTTTTTGGTTTATATATCGACAAGCTTGAGGAGTGGTTAAATTCACAAGGGGGTGATGGTATCCATTTGGGAAAGTTTATTATAAGGTTTCTTTTGTATGCAGATGAACTTATTCTGATTGCTAAATCTTCTCTTGGTTTGCAAGAGCACTTACTATCCCTTCAGCATTTTTGTAGAAGGGTAGGGATGCAAGTCAATATTAGCAAAACAAAAGTAGTAGTTTTTTCTAAAAAATGACAACATAACCAGCGTAAGTTATACTTTGAAGGCAACATTTTGGAAGAAGTTGTGGATTACAAATACCTCATAATTGACTTCAACAAAAATCTAAGCTAGGATGGTTGTAGAAATAAAAGAACTTTGCGAGGTTGGAAAACATTTTATGCTTTTCAAAATAGGTGTAGAGACATAGAGTTATGGGACTGGAAAACTACTTAAACTCTTTTTGGACTTCTAGTGATTCCAGTGATTCTCTATTGTTGTGAACTGTGGGCCAATGGTACATCCGACATGTAGTGGAAACAAATTGAGAAAATTCAAAAGCGTTTAATTACAAACAAATTCAAAATTAAAAGTGCAGTTTCTTATGCTATCGTGTTAAGTGAAATAGGTGTTGCTCTTATTGAAACAATTGTTATGGTGCGAGTTATAAGGTATTTAAAAAAATTGAGCAAATGGAAGAGGCAGATGACCTAAGGTTGCCTTTAATGACATATTGTGCAAAAAAAAGAAGACTTGAATGCAACAAAATAACAAATGGTTTAGTAAAGGGGGTATTTGCTTGAACACGTGTCCCATAAACAATAAAGAGATAAAATATTTTGTTATGGATAAGTTCCACAAGTGTACTTGGGATAAGGAGCTAGGGAGAAAGAAAAAGTACTATATTGAAGTGTTTAATCCCACTCATAATCATAAACAAAAAGCGTACATAGAGGCCAATATTTCTTAGAGAGCCAAAATTCTTATTACTCAACTAAGGACTAATTCTCATCAATTCTGTTGTGAAATAGAACGTTGGAAAAGGCCCAAAGAAGTGTGGGAGGAAAGAGTAGGTATTTTTTGTTCTTCTGGAAAAGTGGAAACAAAAAAGCAATTCATTTTAGAATGTGAGGCCTTCAAAGACAACAGAGAAAGTTATGCAAATATTCTGGAAACTAGCTCTTGGGATAATCTATTAGTAAGAGGTTTGTCGAGAAGTTGGAAGCGTTTATTGCGAGGCTTTACAAGGAAATGGTCAAATACATCAACCATATAAAAAAACAATATGTCTCATAAATTATCTTTAGCCTCATAAACGTTAAAATAATTTCTTTCTTTCTTTCTCCCCAGATACACCATACCCCACTCGCAACCCAACCTAAAAATTAAACAAAATATATTTATAATATATATGTTACGTACATCTCGGTGCCTCAACAAATCTAGTCATTCGATGGTGGTGGAGAAATACAACGGCCCACAAATAATAGTGAGGCCCCACGTCACCTTGGCTCACACGATAAAATATTACTATATATTGCTATATATATATTACAACTTCACGTGCTTGGTAGATCGACGGTTAAAGACTAGCAGATTGAATGGCTGTGATGTCATCGAATCTCGGACATGCTAAAAGGTTAATGCAAAGTTGCACTCTGATGGATCTGATGGTCCAAATCCCCTTAATCCAACGGCTTCCCGTGCCATCGGATGCAACATGCTTTCCCTTTAACGCTTCCTGACGATCCGATGGGATTCAGGGTTCCATCCCTCGACACAGTTCCATGCTCTCGGCGTTGTTCTGGCCTGCTTCAGTAGCGCCTCCACCTCGCACCTTGCCCCCACGGCGCCATGGCCTGCCACTCCACGCCCTTGTACTCTCCTTCTGTTCCTCGTGGTCTAGCTCCTAGGCATCGACCGAACGACGTTCGTGGCTGAGACAATGCTCTAGCGGTTTATGGCTCAGCCCTTTGGCTCTATCCTCGTGGCACCCTCACCTCGCAGCTTATGGCCTGTGATACCACCTTATAAAACCAATTCTGCCACAACCTCAAACTTTTCACTTGTTATAAAAATGTTTAATGATAATATTTCACCCCAAACGATAACATATATTTCAGGAAATCGAAGGTGGATCACTAAATGATAAATTGCAATTAAAATGACCCAGAAACAACTCTGTAATTTGATATTGTCAAGATCTCGGAAGTAATCGAAAATGAAAATATGACTTGGTCGCTGGCTGGAAATGATGAAGATAGCCTTTCACGTTGCGCAGCAGGAGAAAGAACCGATGAGAATGTCAGCATTTCAATTCTCATCAAAACAAAATTATTGTCCAAAACTAGTGTTTCTGTAAAACCAGATATGAGAAATTTGCTCTCTTTGAGATAAGTCTGGGCAACATAAATATCAGTTTAAGCAAGGAAGAAAAAATTTCAACTATCGAAAATTTGCTCCACACCCTGAAAAAGCCTTGTATATACCGAAGTATCATAATTTACGATGGGTAATCTTCAATACCTACCGTACTATCATAGTACTACTACAAGCCAACAAAGCAATGGTGAAGAGCGAAATGTTGAAGAACCGAGTTATGTTTGACCTCTAAATTTCAGTAGTTTGAGGTAAAAATTGTCCTATATTTAACATCTACTCCCGATCGAGTTGTATTTGAACACTAAACTCTACCAAAATGCCTTTTAATAACATCTACTCCCGATCGAGTTGTATTTGAACACTAAACTCTACCAAAATGCCTTTTAATAGAATTGTTTGAAACCGCAACTCCACCACTTACAAAATTAAAATCAGGTGTATCCAGCATGTCCCATAAGTCATTCATCATCCAAAGTGTGATATGTCCACACACTACTCAATCCGATACAATAGTTTTATATGAACATACCTTGATTTTCTAGTATGTAACATATATTTTTCTAAAGATATACAAAATTATCAGACACAAACTTCGGAGCCTTTGATATATATAATAGATTACTATACATTTAAACCTATTAACATCTCCATCCTATTTCATTGATGCTTTAGTAGCGAGAGTAGTGAATTGGATTAATCTCTTGTTATGCTCAGAGACTTTGAAAGCAAAATGATGTGTCAAGCATTACTAGTTTCAACAAAACCTCAAATTAGATATCAAATTAGATATCAATTTGCATATTTTATATTCATTTGCAACTTATGCTTGCACTTGTTATGCACATAAAATTGTTCGCAAATTTAATTTGGACAATTGCACATGCCCATGGTTTGACACACTTCAATTCTCACATTCTTATCGTCCATAGCTAAGTAACTCTGGTCAAAGATCCTGGGAGATATTTGCTTAAAGAACCCACTTAACCTACTCTTTTTAAGCATGTACTATCAATGTTTGGCACACAGATTTGTCTCCTTGTAACATAATTTAGAAATTATATCTGGAATTTGCTTGTCTTTTATACCGAGATTGTCTTTCTTAATCCTTCGTGGGCACCAATGACATGAAACTTTTCCATTCCTAATGAAATCCAATTCCGATCCAGTGTTGTAGTTAGGCTCTGATACCACTTTGTAATGCCTCCAACCACAAGCCGAGCAACACTACGTAACCACAACTCGAATTCCATCAATTAATTTACCACTATTCCTCTAGAAACCCATAATTTTGAGTTCTATTTATTAAAACTTGGCTCACTGCTTGAGGCCCTATAGTTTTTTACGTACCCTATTGTAATTCCTGGTGTTAAACCTACCTTGAATTAATTACCAATAAAGATTTATAAAACATTATATAATTCTAATTCAGAATGAAGATTGGCAATATGTATGAAGTGCCTCACCCATTATTATTTACATAGTATTAGGGTTTAAATGCAACATATTAAACTTATGTATACATAATAATACACATACACATATAATTACCAATACTTGAATTAGGGTTTATAGAAAAATAACTTATAAATTGTAGTGTGGCACATACAATTTTATGCATATGAACACATAAGGGAAATATAGATAATTAACCATAGCAAACACATAACATTGAAACTAGGGTTCCAAACATAAAATCAACATTCAACATGGCACAAAAAATAGGACACACATCTGTATAAAAATGGTGACTTCCTATGGGCTCTCCATGTTTCGTCCGGCCACAAACCACATGGTCTGTGGATTTCAACCACAGGTCACCCCCGAGATGAGACTGCAACTCCACAGCCAGTGATAAACTAATAATAATCGTACATCTATGACCAAGGTTCCAACTCAACAATCATGAAGCTCCAGAGCTCTAGGCACCCTCCAAGCTAATTATCAAGGTGCCAATCCAATAGTCATGTTGTTTAAGGGCTCGAGGAACCCTTTAGGTCCAAAACCAACACAGATCTTAGTTGCTCCAGAACCCAAGCTTAGGGTTAACCAATTGGTTACTTAGGACTAAAGTCCATGTAGAATTTCTCACTGTAGATCACCAGATTATGAAATATACTAAAGCAAAATACTTGATCTACTTCTACAAACAAACTTGCGGAAGCTTAATCGATTATGAGCAAGATCAAATAGAACACATATAATAGAGAATGAGAAATCAATCACACATGAACAAAGAAGAATACTCTGGGGAAAGCCTCAGTGAAAAACCCCGATCTATGTATTATCATATAAGTGGAAATATTTCTGGATTACACAAAGATTTAGCTCACAAGCTATCCAACGCTCAGTACAATCCGTCAATGCTGCTCATAGACTAAATAGACACAACATATGCCTTCCCTCAATCCTCCAAGCCTCCTATTTCCTTGCGCAGTTTCTCTTGGGTCCTCTAGCTGCCACCTGTGTGAATTGACCTCTCACGCAACTCACCAAACTCAGAAGTAACTGCGTAATCTCCAAGGAATGAATTCCTTCTGCATGTAAGAGATATCCTCAATGGAATATTCTTGCAACTGATAGTACATTGTCCCATCATCTGCTCTCAACTGAGTCTTTGACTGAACTGACATGCATGATTTATTTATGAGAGAATATTCAGTTATCTGAAGTGCAGTAGTTACATGCATGCATGCATTAACTAACTAAACTCACAATCAGTTCCACAAACTGTGGGAACTAATCTAACTGGACATAACTCAGTTAACTGAGCTAACTAATTGCAACTTAACGTACAACTCATCCTGATCACTTTAATTAAGGGATAACTTCCTCAATCAAAGGGAAAATTGTTGCATGTCTTCACATAGACTTCATATTTGATTTTCTCCAACTAATTAACTCAAGATGAATTAATTAATTATTTTTCAAACAGCTGCTAAGATCAAATTCAAATTTTGATTCTCAATTTTAGTTCAAGGACTAACTAAAATTGGAATGTATCCCGAAATGCTATTTATAGCAGTGCTATTTTTAGCACTTCTACATTTAGCATTTCTTGTTGCTATTTTCAACAGTCCAAAGCCATCATCCTCCTCAAAGTATTGATCATAAAAATGGTAATAGCCATAGTGATAATGAATAATAATAATAATAATAATAATGCCTCTATCCTTTTGGATTTTCCATTCAAGATACTGGTATCAGTGTTCATATGAAGAACATCCATCCATATTTCGTTCCCAACTTCCATGCTATGAGGTCAGAGGATCCAAAAACCTTTCTCTTTGAATTTGAAATCCTTTGTATATCTTATGGTTACTTACTAAACACTCAAAAATTAAGACTGTTTCCAGGAATATTGAAGGATAGAGCTCTTAAATGGTTCATGAGTTTAGGGACTAATTCAATAAGATCATGGAATGCAATGCAAAAGATATTTCTAGACAAATATAATGATCGTGATCTTAAATAAGAAATGTTTAGAATGACTCAAAAAGAAGATGAGAGCCTTGAGGATCTAATAGAGAGATTTATGTATAATGTTAAGAGGGTAAAATTATATCATTTAGGATTTGACACACCAAAAACCCTCTTACTTGAATAATTAGGGATGAGTGGATTGATCTCCTTGATCTCATGAGTAGAGGTGATGTATACCAATTATCATTTGAAGATTTTTTTTTAAACATGTTAGCACATCTCAAGAGGAAGGGCAAAGGTAAGTAAATGAGCATCAAGATTGGTAAGTCAAGATGAACTTGGAAAATTGCTTGATAAATTTAAAACAAAATTTCTTGGCAATCTAAGTGAACAAGTAGAAATGTTAAGAATGAAAAATGAGCATGTTGATATTTATGTTATCCATTCATAGTCAAATGCTACTAAATATTTACCATCATTACCGAAGTTGAAGGAAGATTACTAAGAGGACAATGGAGAAAGTCAATCACCAAAGTAGCTATGTTATGTAGCTCCAAGAAGGCCATGACAACCTAGTAAACCTGGTATGATGCAAGAATCTAATTCATAATTTCAAGGTTATGCACATCCATCTCAAAACAATTGGAACAAACCCTTTCCTTGGCAACCTTGGCCATCTCAACCCTAAATCCAATCTTGGCAATAAGGTTGGCAAGGACCTTATGGGAGAAATCCACAATATTTTCCTCAATATCCTCCATACCCAACTCCATGTTATCCCTACCATCCACCTCCACCACAACCACAACCCCAACCACATCCATCTCATAGATCCACTCCCACTCAATTACATGTACCACCATTTCCAAACCCAAACAATGAAGTAACTCAATCCACTTACATTGTTAAGGTACAACACTTCCAAATAACTCCTCTTGATATAAATGGTATTCATCTTAGCTCAGGAAGAGTATTGAAAAGAAAATTATTTCCTGATGTCATTGAAGAACAACATCTAGAATAAGAAGATCTAGAAGAATCTTGTATCACATTTTATGGATAGCGACCATTGGATCCTATGATTGAAGAGTTTTTGTTACGCTTACCATCAAATACTTTATGTGTGCAAGGGACTAATAATAAGAAATTAGAAGATTTGAATGGCACAAAAAAAGAAGACATGAAGAATGATCCAGATGAGCAAGCAAACCAAGGGCATCAAAACTATATTGAGGTTTGGTTCCAGAAAATCATCAAGATGGAGCATCACTCTCTTCTTCAAGAGTGCTTGATATCATCAAAGTCAAAGAATTTGGTCTCTAATATTTAGGTACATGTGAAAGCATATGCTTTGAGCCTACACATGAGTTTATCTGTCATCTTGTTATGCACATGGCTCCATTGGAAGTATTCCTACACTTTAAAGAGATTTTGTTTTTTCAAGTAGAGTAGGATAAAAAAAATGGAAAAAGAGAGAGAAAAAAGGAAAATAATAAAATCTCAAGTAAAAGCCTCTTTTGAGGCGTTTGAGATTGGTTCAGTGATTGAAAACATCCTTGAGGCAGTCAATGGGTTAGAAAGAAAAAAATGAAAATACCTTAGGTGAAAACCTCCTTTGAGGTGCCTAGGCAGACCTACTAGTTGAAAACCTCATTGAGGCAACTAGTAGGCCTAAGGAAAAAAAGGAAAAAAAATGAAAAATGAAAAATAAAAAATTATTTGCTTCATGTATCTCTCTTTGATGAATGTGGTGCTCTCCAACCTTTGCAAGCGATAAGAAAAATTTAGCACCAAAAGAAAAAAAATGATCAAAAACCTAGTCAAAGGAAGTCAAAATTGGCCATTCTCCTCCTTTGCCCAGATGCTCCAATAGGACCAAGGCCATGTAATGTTGGAAAATGTAACTAGGTTTGATCTTAATTAAATGTATTTGAGTCATCATGTAATGTACTTGTCAAAATAATAAAGAAAATATTTTATTATTATTATTATGACTTATTAAAGCATGGGTTTCATGCTTGGGTCATCATGTTTTAGGTCAAAGTCCCCATTTAGGACTTATAGGATTTATTTTGAGTTAATAGGGTCATTGTAATTTTAAAGAGACCCTTCTTGGGCTTTTGAATCATGTAAAAAGGTTAAGTATTGAGCCAAATATGAATTATGTTGCCTCCCCACCAATTCAGCCTTAAGATGATCAAGTCAGCCTCAAAGAGGGCTATTCGACCTCACCAAAGAACTATAAATGAAGTAGTTCAAATTCCATTTGAAGCACACTCAGAACAAGCAAGTTTGATATCTCTTGAAGCTAGGAAAAAGTGTGAAGTGGAGGAAAGAAGGTAAAAGTAGTGTGAGTTAGGTCTAGGAGAAGGAAGGAACATCAAAGTTTTGGTGCATCTATCTCTCTCTCGTGTGCTAGTTTGGAAGATCGAAGTTCTCTTGTTGATGTCATAACCAGTTGCTACATGTTGCTGCTGCTATAGGTCAAAGTTGCTACTGTTAGATGTTGCTGCCTCAGGAAGTTGCATTGGGCCAAGATCGAAGTTTCTATGTGAAGATCAAAGTATTTCAGTGAATATCGAAGTCTTTGAGGAAAGGTAAATTTTTTTTGGTCAAATAAAGTGTTTCTATTGTTGCTACTACTACCAGGTCAAGTAGGACCATCTGCAAAGGAAGAAGAAAGTTGACTTGGTGTGGAGGAAAGTTTTTGTCAAGGTCTAGTGTTTTGGAATATCTCAGGAAAACTATTGAAAGAAGAATTACTAACTGGGTTTTCTCCTAGAGAGGGGTTTTTCCTTGGTTTTGAACCTATATCTGGTGTCCATTGATTTATGTGTTATTGCTTTGGTAATTTCTTGATGAACTAAAAGAAAGAAGAACCTAATAAGAAATCAAGAACATCACAAGTAATTATCAAGTATAAAAAAATCTTTCTGCCTTTCTGATTTCCTAACATGTAAATCCATCACCCTCATCCATTTCCAACATCCACCGATCATTTCCAATCCTTTCCCATTCATTTCCCTCATTTTTCTAAAATGCTACGGGAAGGTTTTGTTTTGCTACAGGAAGCCAAAATACAATGGGCAGAAAATTGTTTTTACCATATCTCAAAAAATATGCATATTTTTTCCAAGATGTTTTATGGGGAGATGAATATGGATGATGGTAATGTGCTCAAGGAATTTCAGCAAATTCCAGTGCACGTTCAAGAAATTGGCCTCCATCACCTATAGACATTTTTAATTTTTATCGATATTCGTGCATCCGTTGGTCAATATGTTATGTGTGGAGATGCATAAGGATGATGGAAACATGTTCACAAAATTTCAAGTCAATCCAATCTACCACTTTAGAGATATGGATAAAATAATTCTATTATAGGAGCATTCCAAAATTGTTACAGGAGTGTTCAGCTTTGCTATAGGAGTAAGACTTGCTTAGAAAAATGGGTCAAAAATCATGTTTTCCCTTGGGAAATGTCAAGAGAGGTTCATAAAGTCTACGTCACCTCTCATCCACTCCATTTAACCAAGTTCTTCTCAAGATTCCACCTCTGTTCGTGAAAAAGACAAAGAAAAGAGACTTTGCCTTCACCCACTCTTCACAAGATTTCGCCACCATCAAAGCTTTTGTTCCTATCCCTAGGCTCACCATGATTCATCCAAGTCACTGAGTGAATTTCAAGAATAAAAATAAGGTTTGAATAAGGTTTTGGAGGGAATTGTGTGGCTACAATATGAAAGAGATCAGTCATGTAGCAGCGTTCACAGATCCAACAGAACCATGAGCAAAGGATTGTTGTAGCTTAATATTGAATACCTAACCATCCCTGAGCATTAACAAGGCCATCCCTAAAGAGGTAACAATCCACTCCAACATATGCAGATCGAGCATTGGACGGACCTACATGAAAAAGGAAACTATATCAGTCAAATACCTATTAGAGAGTACCATCAAGTTTTCTCAAATAAAGACTTGTGCACCTTTAGGGAATAGTTGATCGATTATTGGTTCAGAAGCAACATGCATGCATATAAAACATCTTGACATCAGGTAGGCCCAAGTATGCATTGTTATTCACCTCTCTTTTCAAGCATATTATGGTTAAAAATTTGTTTTCAATGCACATGAGAGAAGGTTTTATAGGCTAAAGGTGGCCAATAAACTTAGCCACCCTTGACTAATAAGACTGCAAGTTAATCAAACACCCATGAAACATGGAGAAGTAAAAGTGGGGGAGTGATAATTACGAGGAATAAGGACCATATCACCAAGTGCACGAAGTCGACTCCCACAGAAAGAAATGAAAGAACAAGGCTTAACTTCAGTTGTATCGATGCTCATTCCCAAAATAGTTAGAGAAGCTCATTAAGGAATCGAAGGTCGAGCTAGATGGTACTAGGGGATGCCTAGGGTGCTACAGATGAGATAGAAAGTTGATTTGCAGGTGCTACAGGATCGGGCATAGCTTCTACAAAAGAAACAAAGCTACTCCAGGAAGGGACAAATTTGCTACAAGAAGGAAGAAGTTGTTACAAGAAATCCTAGTGAGTTGTGGATGTTTCCTTTGAATTAAGCCTGATAATAAAGGGAATTGAAATTATTTTTAGGTGAGAATTAAATAAACCTTCCTCTAGGCAATATAAGAAAACTATTATTTTTCCTTTGTCTTAAAAATCCCCATTACACAAAAATATTTAAAACTTGTAGCAGAAATAGAAAATTGCCTTGCCAACTTTGGAAAGTTATATTGAAGGCTATGGGGGTGGATTTAACCATAGAAATCCTATAACCAAGAAGAAGGAGAAGAAGAAGCTAATGAAGAAGAAAAAGAAGATGGTGAAGAGGGAGATTAGCCAAAATAAAAACTCAGAGAGGAAGAAGGAGGAGAGGAACAAATTGTGCTAGAAAACAAAACAGAAGTGCCTAAGAAAGACCTAATCAATTTTTCTATGACACAAATAACAAAACAAAGAACTCCAGAGCCCATTTGGAAATCATCTAGGCCACAAAAGAGAAGAAGAATGTAGCAAAAGGCAAGAAGGCATTCACCATCAAAATAGAACTTAAGCCGTAGTGATAAAAAGAGGCTTTCCGAGAGGTCTCTAATCTCTTTCTAGCTTGTGTCCAAGGCTTAGAAGATGTTATAGAAAGATAAGAGGCAAAAAGTAAGCATGAGGTGCAATTTTGGTCAAGATTTAATAGATTTTGTGATATGCTACAAGTCTGCTATAGGATGCTCTGTACTACTACAAGATTGCATCCGAGGGCATTTTGAGGATTTGAGAGGAGGGGAAATGGTGGAAAAAGGTAGCAAGATGTTGGGAAAGGATGTGGAAGGCCTTTCCAAACCTAAAACTCTCTAGAAAGTGGGAAAGGTAGACTAATTGTCTCAAGCAAAACTATGAATTTTCTTTTCATAGAAAGTTTGGAAGTATGAGTGCAAATGAAATGAGGATGTCAAGGGAGATGGTTTGAATACAATAGAGATGATGCCACTTTGCCATACAAGCAAACATAGTTCACCTGCAAAGAGAAAATTTATGTTTTTGTTCTTGAGAAGACTACTAAACAAATTACTAATTTGTAGAAAATCGAGGTCATGAATGAGGTACAGTCAGGTGATTAAGTTTTTCAGAGGATGAGAAACACTTTAAGTAGGGGGTATGATGGGCCTCCAAATTAGATATAAATTAAGGCCCATATGACCATCCTTCAACATATTAAACCTCTATTTTTGCATTAGATGACACATTTTAAACGTTCGTATGTTCATTAGGAAGGTTTAGAGATAATTGTGTATTATGTGCCTAATATATATATATATAGGCTGTGGTTCATGGACACCCTGGTCAACGGGTGGCGCTATGTCCATGAAAAAATCTGGGTTGATCGACCCCGAAGGGAATCTAGCCCCATGGCCCACTAGCAAGGCCTAACCGCAAGGGATTCGGGGAGATTGGACACTGTGACCTCCCAATGGCGAGGCATTGATTTTTGATCAACTGAGCTAACCCTTGGGGCTATTTATGTGCCTAATATTATTTATTTTTGCAGAATATTTAGAGAATATGGAGTAAATTCTGAATGAGATAGTTTAGGGACTTTCTCCTTGCTAAAGGAGGACCAATATTTTATAATAAATGCATAAGATATTATGAAATTATTTCACAAATTCTGGAGCTCCAATGATTGAGAAAATCTAGGAATGTGTTCTGTGTCATTTAATGCACATTCCTAGTGTTGGGAACTAGATCCACTTTTTGAGGGATTTTGGAGGGAAATTTTTCCTCCTTTAAAGGAAAATGCTTCCTCGTCACTTTGTATATGTACAATTCGAATTTTCCTTTAGAGGCATGTATTTCTTAGTCTTCTTGTGGAGAAAACATGTTGTTTAGCGGTTCCACTTTCATTTCTAGCAGGGATATACTTGGATTAATTCAAATAATGAAGTTTGGTGTCATTTTTAGCTTCTAAAGCTTTGTTTCATTCATAGGAATTTGAGTATATTGGGGATTGGTAATCCCAAGAGCCTCAGAGCCCTCTTGAACAATTTGTTTATTTCCTTTGAATGTCTTTTTCACTTGCATCTCTTATTTCTACATTTAGTGTTCATGTCTCTTTTGATGTAGGTTACATTGGTTAAATTATTGAAGTGATTTGTTTTGAAGGTTATTTATAAATTCACAAGCATGACACATCCTTATAATAGATTTGAAAAGTCTTATTCATCGTTGAGCTACTTGGATTGGTTTACTAGTTCATGAATCTAGAATTTTTGGAAGTCCCTTGTAGTAAAATAGTAGTGATTTTTTGTTATTTTCTAAAAATGTGTTAATGAGCTTCATTTGAGTTGATTCCGCTTGTATTGGTTCATAAAAGATTTCAAGTTAATGACAAAAATTACCCCATAGAATTTTCACTTAATTAGGTTAGGCATTTGGTAGGTTAACAAGCTCACTAATTCTTGAATTTCTAGTTTTTAGAGTAATACTTTTCTATTATTTTTTAGCGTGTGTTAGCAGTGGTATTTTGGATTGATTCCACTTGGAACAAAGTCCTAGGACATCATACTTAATAACAAAATTTTTCCAATCTCGTTTGCATTTTATTTACTTGGGAATTTGGCAAGTTATCTTGCTCCTGTAGCAAAGCATGGCCTCTTGTAGCACCTCATGTAGCACTCTTATAGCACGTGTAAACTTGACCAAATTCACTCCAAAAGCTTGGTTTTTTTCTCTTAGGCTTGAGTCATGACCCCTAGGCTCTGAATCGATGATTGAGTAAGACCAAAAGACCTCTTAAACCTTGCCTCTTCTCCATTGTAATTCACCTCTGCAATTTGGATTAGTAGACAGATTCATGACTTGAAGAGCATAATGATGATTTTCATGATTACTTTATGAAGCACCTTGTGAACTCTATCGACAAAATCTATCTTGAATGTAGTGACTGAAGAATGATTTCATTTTGTTTCATACATCTTAATCTATGGTTTTCATTTCCAACATTGTTATTTTTAATGTATAGACTAAGCTTCCTTTTGATGTACCATTTACACTCTACAAATAGGTCGATGTTTAAATTTCTACAAATAGGATTAAAATTTACATTCATGCAAAGTAGAACAACCTTTCCTTTCTGCAAAAGTAACTAGGATTTCCTCTCTGCAAAAGTAATTAGGTTTCCTTTCTGCAAATAGAGTAGCATTTCCATTTCTACAATTAGTTTAGGCTTGGATTTCATGGCATTCACTTCATTGCATCAGATCAACGAAATAATGACACATTGCATATTGCACATATAGTGCCGACACCTCTTAAGTTTGTATGAACCCCGGGTTAATAATTTAAGTTGGTAGCCTTGGGAGTTGCAACATTCTTGTTGCAATACTGGGGCTCAACACAAGAATTAAACATCCTTTGATGAGCATGGTCTAGGATGACATGGCATATGATGTGGCACCACCTAGTATCCATGTGTCTACGTCATTTGACTCTACATCACCCTATGTTCACAACACCTTACTGATGTCACACTAGCATCGTGTTGATGTCACCCTGCCACATGGCATCCTATGTTGGTGCCATGTCTCATCTAAAACCATCCATTTGGCCCTTTAGAATAGCTATTTCTACCTGCCATGTTTCATGCTCACAAAATGCCATGTTAGAAACCTTTCCATGTCATTCTACATGTGTGGCATCCATGTAGGTTTACTAATCCCTCGTTTTTTTTTCCACCTCAGCGTAATATGGATCCCATAGGGTCGAGCCCTTTGTGAAATTTCATACTCCCTTATTTAAAGATGGAAGGGACTTATATCACAACTTTTGTTAACTTTGTCTGAGTCCAAAAGAACTCAATTGAGGTTTGGCGATAGACGAATAACATGATGTGAATTTCCACCTCATTTGACACTGAACCTTGGTGTCTCACTTTATGTCTACCATGCCCATTTTGAGTGATTGTCACTTAATGATGAGGTGTGGTGCATGATTATGCACTAATATCTCGAGTTAGCAATAAATTTACCATTAAGGTAATCACAACTATTAACATTATCATGATAACTTCATCCTCGATATAAGCCCAATTTTTCTACGCTTGAACTTAGAAATTCCATAGGACTTGTTACCCACCATTTGTGGGTAATATCCCTAGGAGAAAAAAAATCTCCAAGGTGGCCCTCAGTTGGAAGCCAATAGCCCCTTGTAGCCACTAACTAGCTCATTGTGCCATTTCTCTGACACCTGAGCCAGCCATGTGGTCCCTCGCCCATATTCCATGATCATATGTTTGAAGGTGAGCCTCCCAACCCTAAAGGTATGTGTTGTCACTTGGAAATTGAGTATTGTAGTTTTCTTATCATGGACACTTCTCAGCATGGATTAATGGGGGGATTTGGCGGAAAGAATGGGCCAGGTATTTTCCCTTGTCCCCTAGACACCTTTCGGGTATTAACCTTCGATTCTAGTCTTGTGGGATCTCTTTCACTGACCATTTGGCTCTAGCGATGGTATTTCATGGGAAACCACAATTTTGGTTGTGTGGTACTACTCCATTATCCACTTATATTACCCTCTTTTAATTTGCTATTACCCTATTCATCATTTCTCCCACCTAGGTACACATAGGGTTAGCATGCCCATTCCCCTTGCCCACACCTTGGGTCATGGCCTAGACTAAAGCTCGGAGTTTGATGCAGCTAAAAAAATAAAAGAATACATGCCCACATTCAACAGGAAAATGTACCACAAAATGCAAAAGATGGTTGGGACAAACACATTTAGCATGTGGGAAAAATCCAATACATGAGCTCTACCCCATCATCATGGTCACCACCCTAGTTCCTACAGGTTCTATGAACCTCCTTCATCATATAGGAACCCATGATTATCCCAACCCCTAGTGGGAAATGAACCGCCCCACTTTAAAATGGGGTATTCACTGCTATATCTTATACATCATGCTACCACCCATTCAGCCCCGAGAACATAATCAAATAAAATCATAAAAAGGAAAAAGGCATATAAAGAATGGTGGAAAAATCAAGGCTCGGGCACCTCATGTACCACGGTTGCTTCCTCCTATACATTATAAACCCAAGTGTGATCTTCCCTCTTATTAGTTACCCTTGTACCCCAACATGTGACCTAGGGTTGACCCTTCTCATTCCCCACTTCATTCACCCATCTGCCACATGCCACCACCTTTTGAAGGATGTACCTTAACTATATTATCTCCTTTAGAAGTAGAAACCACCTAATGGGGTTTCTAGTTAACTCCATTTGGAGTTTAGGAGATATTGGCACATCCAGAAGCCCAATATGGAAGAGCAGGCAATTATGATGTCCCCACCTATGATCCATGATTTGGTAAGCTCATTTACTTGATTTCTCTAATGACTTGTTGTACTGGAAGGCTAGAGGAAGCATTGGATCTTATGCGGGATTGTAGATGGTTTTCATTTTGGGTTTAGTCTCCCTATACGGGGTCCTAATCCTCCAAAGGGCTACATTGGCACCTATAGGGTGTGCGTAGAAATCCATGGGCCTCCACAACAGCAGAAAACACTCCATGGATCCCCACAAACCATTTAGAGATTTCTTGTGGTTCACTTATTGGACAAGGAATATGTACCCGATCCATCATGCCCAACTAGTCTCAAATATACACCACACACTTGATAGATGATCCAAGACTTTCACGATGATGTGGCATCACCTACACCATCATTCTAGCCCTTGCAGGTGATCTGCAGGCATCTTCGATTTGTTTGGAGACCCATGAGGACACTTGTGTGCCCCCACATGTCATTTGGAGCACCACATATTATTACAAGGGGCCAACCCCTTGTCCTCTACTTTTGAGGGTCATATTATTCATTGTGGCACCCATGGACCTCATTAGGCCTCTTATAGGGTCCTATGACATCCATAAATTATTATTTGACCTCTTGAGAAGCTTACTTTTTCATTTATGACTTGTTTGGTGGGCTTGTCACCAAAAGTTAGATTATTACAATATTATCTTATTTTGGGGCTTATGTAGGCCATGGATGATATTCTAACTCCTAAGTTGTGTATAAATACAAGTGATATGAGCTCATTTTCTCATCATCACTTTGGATCGGATCTTTTCTCCCTCTTGATATTTTTTCAGTTTTTCTAGAGGATGAATTAGAGCTTTATGGATGAATTTTGGTGTGTGGATATTGGTCTATCTTCTCTTGGAGATTCTCTCTTGTCAATTTTGAATGGTTGGATATATTATATTACATGTAAATACATGATTTTAATTTTATTTCTTGTTTTACTTTGTCAAATACATTGGAATGGGATTTTCATTGTTCTAGGGCTAATTGTTGCATGTATTTTACTGCTTAAAATTATGAAATTTTGTCTCTATTACATATTTGAATTTATCAGCCATGTAATATGAACGAAATATCCTAGGGGTAATTCTATAATATAATTTGACCTTGATAAGTCATTACCTTTGTGCATCGAAGTATAAATGCTGAAAGATTTCTTCTCCTTGACCTAGAAGGCTAACAAAGTGGTCTTGAGGCCTCCTTGACTGGGAACCAATAAATCCTATGCATATTTATCATAGAATCCATTCTCCCAAAGAATAAGGCACTGATCTACAAAATTTGGTCACCAAAAATCACATTTCTTCTCCTTCTCCCAAGTCCAGCCAAGTTGGGGCACCTAGGGCATCAATTTCCCAACAAGTTCGCCCTCCAAAATGGTTGATCTTGTAGGGCCTCCTGCATTGGTGTTTCCTCAAGGTCTCCTCCAATTTTGAAGCCATTCTGACGATGGAGTTGGGAGAAAATCCAAGCCCTATCTCCGGGATCAAAATTTTCCTTAGCATCCCCAAGGCTAGTACCTCATAGGATCAAATCAACACCTTCAAGTGAAAATACTTTCTTTGATCCTTTCCCCCACCTTATCTAGGGTAAAGACCTCATTGGTTGCTATACTCATTCCACCTATCCTAAATCGAGTCCATTTGGTCCTGTGTGGTCCCATTCCTTTGAAAAGACAATTCTTCAAGAACCATCCGGGATACCAATCACAATATGGATTTTAGGGATTGGGAATTTCCTTCATAAGTCATATCCCATAAACCTAACCCTTGAATCCTCCTCTCCTTTCCCTAAAATACCTTGTACTTTGCTTAAGAAGCAGGAAAGCCTTATCCTTCTAACTCTTCCAGGAAAGGGATTATTTGGGTCACTCCACATCATTTCATTGACTTATCCTTCATCGGTGACTCCATACTATATTGGTTCTCCTCCCATCAGTGAAATTTCGTAAATAGAAGGGAGCCTTAGCTAAGGTGACAATGGGCTAAGTCTCCATTTGTTGCCCTTGGCCAAGCATTTGTCGTTTAGGGATCCCCCTTTAGGTCTCATACTAGTTTGAAGGGTATCATTTTAGTGCCATTGTTGGGGAGGAAGTAGGTCTACCCCCCTAGTGAATCATTAAGGAATTGATTCATTAACAACATTTATAAAATATTCCTCTGGTGACTCTATTCATTGTCTAAACCCTTAGTTTACTTGAAGGCGGTAACATTCCTCCTTGAACTAGGGTTGTTGCAAAAAGGGGATAGTAAACTCCATCGCCTATTGGAACCGCCCTTTTCCCTGAATTTGAGAAGGTCAGCGATACACCTCCAAAGATGCCATCTAGTTCAAGCAATGACTTCGAAAATGATCAACACAAGATGACCAAGAGTGAAAGACACTTGGTTAGTGTATTTTCCCCTTATAAGTTGAGTAATGATCCCAAGCCATTACCTAAAAAATATAACCAATGGTTTCCCAAATTCAAAGGGGATGCTACTTGGACTGCCCATGGTTTTATTGAAGAATTTTGCTGGCAGATGTCCTCTAGAATGATATTTGATGAAGATAGGATAATTATGATTTTTTCCTTATCACTTGAGAGACAAGCAAGAGATTGGTACCTTTGCATTCCCCCTGGACCTATTCATGAAAAGGTGGTCATGCAATTCCCAAGGGACCTTCAACATTGAAAAATTTTGACAGGGCAGTGTTGTGCCTTGCAAACAACCCCCCATTTCATATTTTGTTTTTATTTACAAAACCATTAAAATATGAAATGGGTCCCTCTTAAAATAAAATTGATGTCAAAACTCTTACCTTGTAAACATCCAACAAATCAAAGGAGCGCCTTATAAACTTACCCTCAAAAGCCATATCCCTTTAAAAAATTAGAAATAAAGCAAATATGTATTTATCGCAATAAAGCGATCGCAAGATCGCATATCGCAATAACATAGAGGATGCACTAAACAATCAAAAGGCTCCCCCCCCGACGCGATAAATCTATCGGCGATATCGCAATCGGCAAAATCCCTTGTGCACCACTATCGCGCCCCTCGTTAAAACCCCGACGCGATAAAGCTATCGGCGACATCGCAATCGGCAATCCCCTTTGTACCGCAAGCATTGTAAATATGCCTTTCGCCGATGCGATATCGCAATCGGTGATCGGCGGCATCCCCTGTTGAGCCCTTAATGCGCATAGGCCTTTCACCGATGCGATATCGCAATCGGCGATCGGCAATATTCAAAGTATTGTTAAAACCACCCACGCGCCCCTGCCCGATCCGATGCGATAAGGCACAGTTCTCAACGAAAAAACGTTAAAGTGATTGGAAAGCCCGATTTAATGAAAATTAAGGCATAATGATCCCCGCTCGGCCGCCAGTACGCCCATTGCATGATTTAAAAGATCTTTCGGAAAAATATTGCACTAATGAGCATTTATAAGGTGGCAGGTCCTATACAGTCCCTTAATGAATCCATACCCTCGGATCTGCCTATAGATCGTATCCGCGTTGTTTTAATAAAAACAAAGTATATCAACGTCCTTCTTTCTATTTTACTATCAACTATGAGCTTCATTGTTATCTCTGTGTTACGCCGAAACCACCTCTCTGTGCAGAATACAGATTTTCAAAGCAATTCAGGCATAATGGGTAAAAAGCAGAAGAAGGTTGCAGGCATTATCGATTCACCAGCCGCGCCACAAGCGATAGTAAACAGAAAGAAAGGTCTGATATCAGACACGACGTGCGCGGGCCTTGCCAGAACAACTTGGCAAGGAACTTATGATTTGTTAGAGGCCAAGAAACCTAAGCAGGTGGTAGAAAAAGCTACCGCAGATTCATCCAAAAAATCAGAGTGCACTCTCAAAGACTTGGCCGATTCCTTCCTACATAGGATAGCGGCAAGGGAGCAAATGCTTCCATACACCGATGTTATCAAATGGGCAATTGAAGAAATTCCTATCACAGACAGAACTTTCGTCGCAAAAGATGGAAGGATTTTTGGGTCTTTCAAGCCAGAAGATTTGAGGCAAATGTATCATTTGCCTATGCCAGAGAAAGTATATAATAGCGCATTTCTGGAGAAGTTCGCAAGTGAGAATGAGATTGAGTCTGAACCCATCAAAGAGTGGAGGCAGAATCCAAATAAACACAAGCATGAATCCTTCGGTAAGTACTCAGTCGACTCTTTGTGTTCTCCTTACTGCTATGCCGCTATAATGATGTGTATATTATGGGGTTTGCATGATTCTACCATTTTTACTATCGAAATGGTTCCCCTCATGGAGGCGGCAGTCAACAGTTGGATTATGGATTGGGCTACTATCCATTCGGATAAGCTTGTCCTTGCTGTTAGTGAATTTAGGAATAAAACTAGAGTCACCGAGAGAATAATTCCTCCGTTCTACTACAATGCTTATATTTTAGATACCTTGTGTTTTAATTCTAAATTCCCCATTCTCGGTTGGAAGTGGACCACACAGGACCCCTCCCCCATCCATATTTACCATCGCAAGATGTCGAAGTCGTCTCATAAGAATCACTTGTAACAAATTTGTAACGGTTTCATGGTTACTGTCTATTATGCCATTTTTGACAAGCCTATTCCAAGGATCTCCTACTTAGTCTCTTTTGACCTACCGGCAGTGGGTAGTTGGTTTGGGGAAGAATATTTTACTTATGTTAGAATCTATGGCAGCCAAGCCAATCCCCATGTCCTCCCCTTATATGTCCCTGACAAACTGTTAGCAAGGGAAATTGCATACCAAATCACAACTAAGAGTACCACACAGACTCTTAAGCTAAAGCAGAAAAGGGGCTGGCCAACTTTTCCTTTCAGATGTGGAGTCTTTACCTTGCATGATTTAAAACATGCAGAAAAAGAAGCC
>APFE031231670.1:5989-41282 GCA_000404065.3 Pinus taeda
CATATATGGGATGATTTGTAGGATTCTTCTCATCACTAATGATATATGCCAGCTGTGCTTCTCTATATAATCTCCTGCTTTCTCCTCCAAACACTGGGACAATTGCACAAGATAGATCATTCTGTAATGTCCCTCCTAGTCTCTTAATCCACCCTCTAGACAACAACATACCGAACTTCGGAGGAACATCAGCCACCACTATATCCATCATCATACTCTTCATAGGCAGCTGGGTTAAGGTAATGGCTAGATCCTTAATCAATCCCAGGCATTTTACCTTCCTTGAATCAAAAGAGAACAAATCATGATAGGGTCTAGTGATATCAAGGCCTAACTCTTCCATGACGGTTTTAGGCATTAGATTGTGGCTGGAACCTGTGTCTAGCAGACAATTGTGGAGGATTTTATCATGGATAGTCAATGAAACATAGAAATATGGAGAACTATTATTAGCAGGTTCAATCATGGGACTAAGCACAATAGCAGGCTTATCATCTTGCAAGTTGACAGAGTCCATGGAGGTTTGTTTAGACTAGAGATCAAGGGCCTCAAGGATGGGTTCTCTGAACAATTCACTCTTGACTAACTCAGCCAGAGGCACAACAACCTTCAATTTTTGAACTTCTGATTCAAAACTGAAAGAAGAGAAAGGCTTATCAGTAGTTTTTACCTCTTGGACTGGAACTTTGAGGATGACCAGATCAGCTGTTGATCTTCTTTGCCTGGTATGCTGTGGAGCTACTTGGGCAGCAGCTTCTTGTGCAATTATTTCTTTGGCATTATTTGCATTGGATCTTATATTATATTTGCGCTGCTGTTCACCTGATTGCAACACAGCACCAGTGTCCCATCCTTGCTTGTTTTTCTCTTGCTGCAATGACTCTTCATATTCAGCCAATGTTAAAAATACAGCGCTACCTTTATCTTCCATGCAGTGAATTTCATCTTCCTCTTCTTCAAATTGTTCCCCCTCCATTACTGCATTTTGAAAAGGAGCTTTAACCTTATGATCTTCTTTGGCTTGCTCACCTCTTTGCATGATTTGCAGCTGATCGTTTGCTTTTCTGAATGGGTTTGGACTTCTTGGAGCAAATGTGTTTTGCTGCCTTGTTTTTCCTGAAGCCTGCTCTACTTTTAGCCTCGAAACTTCAACAACCAATGACTCTATCATCTTAGTCATTTTGTCTAACTTAGGCTCTGAAGTTGGAGCCTGAGAAGAAGAAACCTCCCCTCTCAGATTTCTCCTATCAATTTGACTTTTCAACTTCTCTGCTGCCATAATATTTGATTCCACCTCGAGGGCTGCTTCTTGCATATCATTCAAAGTAGGGCATCTTCTTTCTCTCAACAGTAAGCAGAAATCAGGGTCAAAAGCATTAGCATATGTAAGTTTGGCAGTGGTGGGGGTAGGCTTTACCTCAGCTGGTATTTTACTATACATCTTATTAAATCTTTTATTGAAATCAAACAAAGATTCACCCTTTTCTCTTTTCAAGTTTCCAAACTCAGTATGATAATATAATAGGTCCTTCTTATCTCCCCATTACTTCAAAAATGCTTCATCTAATGCTTCAATATCTGTTATAGATCTCTGGGGTAATTCTCTAAACCACTTCCTAGCCTCTCCATCAAGGCTCTGGACAAAAACTCTCATCCATACGTCATTCTCACTGATATCTAAATTGTCAGCATAACTATAAAAAGCTTCAAGATCTTCTTCCGTTGTCACTCCCTCTGTTCCAGTAAATTTGGGCATATATTTTTGATATTCTCCTGTAGGCATGGCATTTAAAGGTACAGGCAAGACCAACAGTCCATATCTAGCAGCAACGATCCTTTCAATCCTAGTAGGTGCTTGCTGTCCTGCCATATTTGAAATATGTGGAAGAATACTAACAGATAGAGCAGCAGGAGATAATGTAATGGATGGGAAGGATATTGGGATGTTTTGGACAGTATGGGAAACTCTCTTTGGACTGAGATTCAAAGGGGAACTGACTGCAAAAGGGGCTGAACTGATCTCTAAAATAATTTCTTTGCTAAGAGTGCTGGGCTCTAAAACTTCAAGCTGTGACTCTTCAGCTATAAACTCATCTTTCAAAGATAAATCAGAGTTTTTAGGCTTACCTGATCCTGATGCCCCTTTCTTTGATGATTTCTTCGATTTATTTCAGGGTCAAGCAATGGTTCAGCTGGAAACTTCTGCGGATTTCTTCTAGTATGCCTCACAAACTGAGCCAGAAATTCAAAGTGTGGAGTCGCTAAAGGATGGTCTTCCACCTATGGAGTCGCCAGACAGATAATTACAACCGAATTTTGTGTTGAAACCTTGTCTGTCATCAAAGCTTGAAACTATGTCATTCCCCCAGGGAAGCTTGAGCTCCGATTCTCCTCTCCCCGACAATGGCGCCAATTAATGTTATCACCCCAAGAAACTCACCTAGGTTGTATATCAGTGATGCTCAGGAACATCAAAAATTTAACAATTCTATCAGATGAAATGATGGATAAATGGAGGATGTGCAGCACCTTTAAGCCAGATAACCACTTCTACTATGATTGACCCCAGACATGGGTGAACACCCCCAGACTACAAGGCTTTTAACCACCAATTACTCACAGCTTAAGGTAAAGGTGATAGTGAAGAAAACTAATCACCCCAGCGGATGCACAGGACCCTGTGATGGCCGGCGGCTACCAGTAAAAGGTCTGTAAATCTGGATTCTAATACATAGACAGGATAACAGCTCTCTATGCATTACAACAACAGAAACCTGCATACATGTTCAGTTATACATGCCAAATTCTAACACAGAGGTGGGATGACAGCCCCTCTAATGCTAACATTTACAACAAATGAATGAATGCAAAATAGGCACAGCCTGGAACAAGAAGAAGAAATGGAAAGTGAGCAACTGACAACAAAAGAAGCTTGTATCAATTGGAAATGAAGACCAGACGCTGCAGGTTACAAAGTAGTTACAGTCTCCAGAAGTTAGAAGGCTACAATAAGCTCTCATTCATCAAACACTCATCACCTGATTACATCTGAGTTCTGAGTATATATAGTGTTACAATACAAAATATCTCTGTTAAACAATGCGTGGAGGAGCCCATAAATGGCCACCAACCAAATTTACATTTAGGAATGGCCCTTTGATACAAGTATGACTGTGTTTTGAATAGATTTGTCCCTCTCTGGTGCTCTGCGGTCCTTTTTGGGTAGGTGGAACAAAATATGAGTGAAGCCCATAGCCATTGAATGCTTTGACTGGATCTGCGGTGTCCTACTTCCTCCTCGGCCATACTGATGATTAACTGCAGTCGCTGATCATTGAAATGGCTCCATCATGACTGATAAATGTTGATCTGTTTGGGGCACGTCCTCTTTTGCTTGGCCATACTGCTAATTGAATGCAGCTGCCTGCTGCGCTGTACTACTCCATGCTTGCTTTGACCAGCTCTGCACCACTGAGAAATCCTGCCCGCTTTGCCACATTTTAAACATTAACGGTCATTGCATGCATCACTCCTCTATCGGGTCACCTTTCGGGTCGCAATCGCACATGATAGCCGGCCAATCCTCTGTTTGAAAATACATTGAAAAATGCTGCAAAACACTGGAAATTTTCCTTTAGCGAACTTGAAAACATATATATTTTGCTTCTCGGACCCCATCAGGTCCGGGCTTCATCGCTATCGGCACCCCCCAAGGCTTCCTTTATATTTCCTCATATTTCGTTATATAACGAAAATGCGCCCAAAATCATTGAAAAGGCCTTAGCGCGTACTTGAAATTTTATGAAGAATCACTCATAATGATATCGGGTCCGACCCATCGAGTCGCATACATGCCTTGTATAAAAACTCCGTCCCTTTTAAAAGCGCTGATAGCGATATCACCGCGGACCCGAAAATTTATGAGAAATAATTTATAGCGCCATCGGGTCCGGCTTGTCGCATCGCACACATAACCATGCAAAAGGCCCTGCCCCCTTTGGAAATGCCGATGCGATATGCCGACGTGATATCGGCAATGTGGTGTTGGCAATCGCATATCGCCAAATATAAAGGCCCAAACCTCTTTTGCAAGTCCTCCATTGCGACCCGCCGATGCGATATCGGCGATCGCTCATTGGTGAAGTCTCCTGAGTCGCTGCCACTGCCCACCTACTCCGACTGCAATATGCCGACGCAATCTGGATCGTTGATCGGCCAGATCCAATGGCTGATATGATTTCGGACCCTTAAGCCTGCGATTTGAGATTTTTTATGATTTTAGAGTATTTGTGCCTCCCAATAGTATATTCCCACTCCTCCAAGGGCTTTCCTCTTGCAACTTCTTCAACCGGTAGGAAGATTTTAGCCAAAATTTGGAGAATTTGAACATCAGAAATGGTTCGCTTGGCATGAACTCAGGTGTGTTTGCAGCCTTTGAGAGTGCTTGAATCCATTTTCCTATCCTTTTACATAATAGAGCTAACAGGAAGACCTCATAGTGTATAAGAAGGAAGGCTTCCAGCCTTCGTAGGTTATTTTTGGAACATTTATATTGTGCACTCTAGTGCTGCTCTATTTTTGCTCATTTGTAGAGCTTTTGCTGTAAACATTTTATGACAGGGTTATTTTCTGAGTAATGGAGATTAGTTTCATTTGGTTTCAGTTCTGAGCTTCTTCTTAGGAGCCTGTAGCTCTTGGGGTTGGGCCCAACCCAAGTGCCATGACCTCCTCTGTTTACTGTTATATGCTTTTTGCTGCCATTAATTAATTTCTGCTAGTAGGTTACAATCTTGTTTGGTTATTTAGTTCATTTTTGCTGATAGAAATAGTTGCTTATGTTTTTAGTGGATTTAATAGGTTGGTAACAGAAAATATCTTCAAAAAGGGCTATCAAGCAATCCCTGGTCTCACCTCTCCCTCTTTGGGACCATGAGCTGAGACCAAGGTGTCCTTGCTACCATAAAAACATTGTTCTTGCTTCTTCATGCACTTTCTAGTGTTAGATTCTTAGATGCAAAAGTTGGTTCCAGTTGTGATTACATGCTTAGATCCATTCTTTCTTGGTTTCCATAGTTGATTTACATGATTTTTTGCCGATAAACTTTTGTTCATCATGCTTATGGTTTCTAGGTCAAATTAGGTTAAAGTAGTTAGATATTTGGTTTTCTTAGTCTTTGTTGGTTAGTTTTGGAAAATAACGTGCAGAGTACCTGTGATACCTCCTCACCTACCCTTACCCCATCAATGCAACCTGCTTCGTCCTCTAACTCAGATTCTTGCCTCTCATTTGCCACGTTTTCTCACTTTGACCTAGTTCCTACATTCTTGCACAACATTGCTTATCTCATCTTTGAACCAACCCAATCGCCTCAACCACTCTCCATCCTCAATCACCAAGTCCTAGAACTCCTCACACACTTATCTCACCTCCATACCCACTTCTTCACCTTTTTGCCACCATCAACCCTTCAAAATTCCCTTTTGGAACATCTTGTAGAAACATCCTATAGAAGCTACAGTACATCCTGTAGAATCCTTGCAGACTTCCTATAGAAGCTCACGAAAGTGGTTTCTTGAGATCCGATCACTGTGAAACTCTCTGGAAGGGTGCTAGGGACCCCTTAGGCCCTCTTCTCACCTTCCCAACCTCCTGCAAGCATTTCCTTTTGCCAATCCACCTCTACACAGTCAAAAACAGTTAAAGCACATGCATAATAATTCTGCCAACTTACCCAAAAATGCAAAAAGATGTTTCTTTTCAGAATTCACTTCAGAAGTAGCTTAGATACATGCACTTAACCTTCCAAAGAATTAATGGCATCTTTTTCAGTGGCTTTCATCCTTTTTTCTTGCATCAGTAGAGCTAGTTGGTAAAACTAGGGTTTGCATTTCCTTTCAGCTTTTCAGTTCCTTTCTGCAAGTAGATTAGCCTCCTTTGAGTTAGCTTCCATCCATCAGTTAAAAAGCTTCTTCTGAGAGCTCATAGAAGTTGGCTTAAGCTCCTAGCGGACTTGTGCCAGCTGACCAAGTGACAGCCGCGGCAAGAGCTAGTACTTGTGCATATAGCACCGTTGCTTCCAAGTTTGTTACGAACTACCGGGTTGATAAAAGTAAAGAAGGGATTCCCAGGAGTTGCAGCATTGTTGCTGCAATACTGGAGCCCATCATTGGGCCCAATAATTTTGTGAATCTGAAACCACCTTGCTACGAACATAAAGATCATTATCTCGCATAGTCAAGAGACAGATCAACGCTGAGTCAACAAAAGAGAGTCTAGTGAGGATCCACCTGTACTAGAGCATAAAGCAACAAACATAACAGACCATAAAGGCAACAAAGAGATGTAATAGCTAAAGACAAAAAAAAAAAAACGGCAATTACTAAGTAAAAGGCCGGAGAGAGGATTAATAATATTATACATATAAAATTAATGTTGTTAATAAATCTTCACAATATTAAGTGTGTTAAGTAGGGAAAACAATTGAAAGAGATTTTTCTATTGATCTTAAGTTTTTTTTTCCATGTTTTTTCTATTTCAATCTTTTAATTTTGATTTTTATAATTTTTGGCATTTTCTTTGTTTTTTTCTATTTTCAATTCACTTTTGCAATAAGATTTCAATTATTTTCAGCAATGTATCACTAGCTTAGATCCATCTTAATCATGGATCTACTAAGTTCAATGATGGGTCATATTTGTTGATATCAAAACCTCTTTTAAAATGCAAAAAATGAAAAAGGGTTTGCACCTCAAGAAATTAAATCCCTCTATATGCTTGATAATTCAATGGTTAAGATTTATGAATGCATAAACAATATAATGCCCTGAAAGTTGCAATTCCAACAAATCTTTGTTGTATTTTAGACAAATTTGACCGAAACCCAAAAATGTTTCAATTATTTTATTTAATATACACATATATGCATAGTTGACATTGAAATATTTTATGGGCCTCAAAATATTTTATTTATAAATGACATTGTTTATGTTAAAATGTTTTTTTGTTATTGATATATTTTTAAATACATGTAAATATTATTAATCTTACATAGTGAAATATTTTATTTATGACCCACATTGAATATTTGTATTATTATTAATATTTTTTGAATGCAACATATCAATTTTATATTAAAAATTAAATGATTTACACATCTCTATCATATACAACTTGATTGGGCATAATGGTTAAGAGCATGTGTTTCCTCCTAAGAGGTCACATATCCAAAACCAGGGGGCGGGGGGGGGGTGGTGGTTAGAGTATGCATGCCTTCGTAGACTTAGCAATCAAATTGTTGTGTAGAGGTAGGTCTCTTGCCCCACAAAGAAGGGGGTCTCATACACCAATGAGTCTCTTGTCTCACAAACTAGGGGGTCCCATACACTAATTGGGTGTTAGGTTGTAATATTAAACAATCAGGATTGATATTAAATAAATTTGGATCTATCAAGCACCAAGAGGGATCAAATATCTCAAGGTGCAAACCTCTTTTTTGAGTGAAAAGCTTGAGTAAAGATTTACACCTCGAAATATTTGATCCATCTTGGAACTTGATAGATATGGATTTTATACGGATCTAGGTTGGTTTAATTATTATTTTTTGTTTGTCAAGTTGTTTGAGTTATCTAGAGATTACATCAAGATTGACACGTGGCTTGAAAAATCGTGACCTAGGGGACTTAAGCCATCAAAATTACCCAGGGATCACACCCGACCTAGGCCACACCAACACTTAACATGGCTAACTTTTTGTTCGCAAAAGTTTTGAACTAGTGACCTTCACATCACGAAGTGACTTAACAATACACCCATCATCATCTATTATACGCCCTGTGGGTTAGGATAGTTTAATTATTAATAATTAATAACTATATTAATTAGTTTTTATTTTATTTTATTTTTATTTTTATAATAAGTTATAATAATTTATTTTATTTTTAATTTTATTAATAAAAAAATAAAATTATCACTGAATTATAAAAAATAAAAAAAAATTTAATTAATAATCATTAATTAATTAATAATAACTAAACTAACCTAGATCTATTTTAAATTTGGATCTATCAAGCTCCCTGAGAGGGATCAAATATTTAGTGGTGCAAATCTTTCTTTAAGTTTTGCACTAAAAAAGGAGGTTTGCACCTTGAGAGATTTGATCCCTCTCAACACTTAATAAATCTAGATTTATGTTGGTTAATATTACAACCTATTTGTTAATGTTACAACCCAATATGAAGGAGAAGTGGTAAAAATATTTACCTTATACATGTTTGAATATAGGATTTAAATAAATTGTTTCAAATACATGTCAATAATATATATGTTCAAAAAGATGAATAATTAAAAGTAAAATAATTTAGGTACTTCTTAATAAGAGAAGAATGTTAAATTCATTTAATCTAAATATAAAGTTGATATGTGCATTAAAATATTATTATAATACAAATATTTAATGGGAATCATAAATAAAATATTCACTATGAAATTAATAAAAACTGACATGTAATTAAAATATATTAATAACAAAAAAATATTTTAACATAGACAATTTCATTTATAAATAAAATATTTCAAAGCCGACATTAAGTAAAATATTTCAATGTCAAATATGCATATATGTATATATTATGATAACAATTCAAGTACTTTTGGATTTCATTGAAATTTGTCTAAAATATAGCAAAGATTTGTTGGAATTGCAACTTTCAAGGCATTCTAATTGTTTATGCATTCAAAAATATTTACCACAAATTTATCGAGCACATAGAGGGATTTAATCTCTCTAGGTGCAAACATTTTTTCAAGTTTTTCACTTTAAAAGATGTTTGAATATCAACAAATTTGACCCCTCTCTATATTTGGTAGATCCATGGTTAAGATGGAGCCTATGTTAGTTGTAGCATTATATTTGTGAAAAATATTGAAGTCTTATTGCAAAGCTGAATTGAAAATAGAAAAAAAATAAAGGAAAGGACAAAACAAATTATAAAAGTCAAAATTAAAAAGTTGAAATAGAAAAGGAAAGGGAAAAACTTATGATTAATAGAAAAAGATAAGAGCTCTTCCAATTGTTTTTCCCTACTTACAACACCTAATATTATGAATATGTTTTAACAACATTATATATTAATATATAATGTTATTAATCATCTCTCTAGGATTTTACTTAGTGGTTGCAGTTTTTTTTTCATCTTTAGCTATTACATCTCTTTGTTACCTTATGGTCTCTTATGCCTATTTTCTATGGGGATCCTCACTAGGCTCACTTTTGTTGACTTGACGTTGATATGTCTTCTAATTATGGGGGATGAAGATCTTTATGTTATAGTGGGGTGGTTTTGGATTCACAAAATTATCATTAGAGAATTTTTTAGGTCTAAAATTGACCTCAAAACAAAAATTTCCAACCAAAATCAACTTTATAAGAACGAATAGGATTAAATATGATGATTTCAACCATGGGGGATGATTCACTATTTTTTGAGGAAAAAATTAATAAGATTAAGAACTAAAAAATTAAAAAGTCTTCTTATTTTATTTTTATTTTTATTTTTAACTTGTATTTTCAACTTATCTCCCAACGATTTTACTCAAATTTCGAGTAGGGGCACTTTTTGGATGCATAATCTAATTCCTTATTCAATGAGTACCCATGTTGCCTACTTTTGATAGACCATGCTACACGAAAAATGAGTAATACACGAAAAACGTGATTGCAATCACGTTTTTTCGTGTGTTTCTCATTTTTCGTTTAGAAGGGTCGATCAAAAGTATGCAACATGGATACTCTTTGGATAAGGAATTAAATTTGTTCCTGCTTGAAAGTTGAGAAAACGGTAGGGAGATAAGTTGAAAATACAAGTTGAAAAAGTAGTTTTTTCCTTTTCTCTCTAAAATTTGATGATGTAATATAATCTTATTTTATTATTTCCAATACTATTTTATAATATTCCTCAGGAGACCCATTTTAGACCTCAAAATTTCTCTATTGTGGGCACACCAGTCAAGTTTAAGCTTCGGTTTTCATGATAATCTTGTCAGTAGTGTGACATGTGTGTCGTTTGCAACTTCATCAATTTCCCTTGTTCTGCTTTTTACAAACTCTAGTTTGGATGGAGATTTAGAGGTGTTTTCTTCTCCTAAGTTTTCATAGGTAGTTTTGTTTTTCTCTAGTTCTGATTATTTTCAAGGTTTTCATTCCTCTTCTTGGAGTGTTGTATTTGAATCCCCCATTGCGCCTCCTTTATTTTCAATTGACTCTATGGATTTTACGCTTGCCCATAATTTTTCTACCGCTTTGGATGTAACTTTCGAGGGGCTTGGTCTTTATGAGGATTTAACAATCCTTGGGGTTTTGTCTATGGTTTCTCTTCCTTCCATTTCTCGGAGATGTCTTTGTCAAAATGCATATTTAAGGATTTTGTCTCCAATGTTGCAGATGGAATATCCCTTATTGATGTTCAGGAGATGAGGTCTTCTGATAAGATAGTTTCGACAAAACATGATGAATTCCCTTCTAGTAAAAAAAATATGTTTTTTCACAGGGAAAGCATAAGAAGGGTGAGTTTTTGAAGTCGAATGAGAACCTACAAATGACAATTGTTTCAGGGTTTGATGTTTTCATCCAACAAGCAAGTGACTTCAATCGTAAATCTTTGGTTGGAAGGATAAGAGGGCAGAAATTTGGATTGTCCTCCCTCTGTGAATGGGTGGAATCGTCGATCTATCCTTTAACTAGAAACCTTGTTTCTATTTGGGAGTTGGCTAAAGGCTACATACACATGAGTTTTTAGGATGAGGCAGATGTTAATCTTATTAAGGGTAAAATTTTTAAAATTGATTCCTCTCCCGCAAAAATCAAATGGCGGTCTCCCTTATTTGATGCTTGGCATAATATATATGATCATTCTTTGGTTTGGGTTCATATTCTTAGCCTTCTGACACACTTGTGGCACGAGATATTTTTTTGTCATATAGGTAGTCATATTGGGGTTTACCTAGAGCATGATTCTTCATAGATCTCTTTTGGCAACACTTCTATGGCTCAAATTTTTGTCAATGTGGATATTTGAGGTGGGATCTTGGGTGCCATGGATTTGGGTACTTGAATTGAGCCTAAAGTTCTAGATTATGAAGGAATTATTTTTCGATGTTAGAGGTGTCACATGTACAGGCATAACGCGATGGTACGTATGCTCCCAATGCAAAATAACGTACAAAAACCTTATGGTACTCATTCAATGGGTGATTTGGGTTCAAGGTCTTTTCTTCAGGCTGTAATATCACAAGCTACCTATTTAGGTTCTTTAAATGTTTTTTCTATAGACCATGAAGTCTTTCAGGTTTCAGAGGATTCTCAAATAGATGTTTAGTTTTTAGTCCTTATGGTTTTGAACATTGAAGGTATTGTTTTGAATTACCCCTATTCCATTTCAAATTCATGTTCATGTGATGTTTGTATTTATTTATCACAAAGTCATTATATTTATCCCTTGGTTTCAAAGGCTTTATGTTTTGTTAGTTCCTCCTCGTCAAATCTGAAGCTTTCTTCCCCCTGGTTCCCACTATTTGTCCCATTACCCTTGCCTCGAGTGATCTATTTTCCTTGTAATCTTCCTTTGCCCTATCTCCTGTTATGTGTAATGTATATCATGACATATTATATAATATTTGATCCAGGTCGGTGCTTCCTCAGAGTGGGGGTATCACATGGAGTCTAGGCCAACTATCCCTTTCTATGGTTGAGGGTCATTATCATGGGTGTAAATATTACCTTCATTTAGCAGAGGAGAAAGCAAGAGTTGATTTGGCTGATGGAAAATGAACTTCTATTAGGAGGGCCCGTGTAACACCCTCCTCCCACATCTACCCAAGCAACTGTCCAGCCAAGGTAAACATGCAACGAGAGGCCACTATGATATGATTCAACCTCCTAAGTCACGTTAAGGAAGTGGAACTGACAGAAATACACCATACAAACATTCAACATCAACTTCAGGACCCTTAGGAACAAATCCAACACTTCAGATAGCTTTCCCTTGGGTCCCAATAAACTTTTGGAAAACTTAGGCCTTAGTTTCTCTCATGCTATAGGCATGACAACATCTAGAAACCCAAATTCACTCTCATAGGCTTGCTTGCTAGCATCTAGAGACTAAATTTGTCAGTGCCATGCCAACGTCCCTGAGATTTGAGACACTTTTTCAGGCCTAGAGTCTAGGTCACTGCCTAGAATTGAACCATTTCTTCATAACAATAAAATAACATGGAAATGATAGTGCTAAAGCAAATACTTGTTTAAGACCTTGACTGGAACCCTACTAGCCATGCTAGGCATCTTGTCAAACATATCACAAATATGTAATCTACAGGTGTAATTAATAGTTCTCAGCATAGGGGTCTCGTACTTAGCTGAGAATCACTAAGAACCAATGATGCCTCAATTCATCAACTTCCATTCCATCCATTAGGTCATAGATACCTTGATCATTCAATTACAAGTAAAAACATGATGAAATCCATACATGGATGTTGTAATAAAACACATACATAACCTGCATAATAGCAACAAAAATGCTCATATAAATACAAGGATAAATAACCTTTCATTAATGATGCAAAATCCAAACACGGGATGGGACTTCCACTTTCCACCCGCCCATAGAATGGCTGAGACAAATCTCTCTTCAACCATTCACCCCTTTGCCATATTCCAAGCATGAATGTGGGATATCATAGAACACATCAATCAAAACTCATCCAGGGCTTCTAGAGGCCATCCACCTCAACCCATCAAAGAATGATTCCACCTCACGACTGAACATCACAAAACCATCATCAGATTGGTCTCCATCCAATCCTTCTAGGGCTTCTAGAGCGTTTGTTCCAACCAAGGTTTCTAGGACTAGTAACTCAACCCACTACTGTCACCGAGTTTCTAGAGCATTGGTCCAACCAAGGCTTCCACGACTAGTAACTCCACCTAGCAAGGGCTTCCAGAACATTTTTCCAGCTAAGGCTTCCAGGACTAGTAACTCAACTCAAGTTGTTACAGGGCTTCTAGAGTGTTTGTCCAACCAGGGCTTCCAGGAACTAATAACTCAACCCAAGCTAAGGAAACATGAGAACCAACTAGAAAAAAAATAATGAAAGTAAAGCCACAACCACTATGTTTATCTAGGAAATGGTAAGGCTATGCAATCCATTGTTAATCCAGGAAATCCTCCATGCTAATGACATATCACAACTAATAACCCACATGCATATGTCATCCATGCCAAAACTAGTGAGGGAAACATACATGCAACTCGGTACCTGCAATAAAATCTAATTTAGCTGTTGATCCTGATGCCCTCTTTTGCTTTCCTACTCTTCCTTTGCCTTCTTGCTCCAAGAATCCAAGTATGCCACACCCTCCAAGGGTGCTCCAAGAAAAACTCTGAAGTCTCTAAGAATATGAGAGAGCTACAAAAACAACAAAAGGTTACCAATTGATCCTTAGAAGCCTTTTTATGAATGAGGCCTTTATTTTCCTCATTTTCCATTATTTTCCTTCATTTTCCTCCTCACATGCAACCTGTGACCTTTCACCTCCTTTTTCTCATAATTTCCATTATTTTCATAAATAAATGTGCCAAAATGCCATTTTGCATTTCCAAAGCCTTAGCCATTGCCTTTGCCAATTTCCTTAGCCATAATAAATCACAAGTGATTCCCATCACTAGGATTTTTCCCAACGCCCAGCTTGGAATAAGTGTCTCATCATCCGTGGTGATTATTTTGCCTTTATCTACTTTTATTACATAGATTTTTCACCAGGGTTATTACAAAACCCTCCTCCTTAGGGGAACACTGTCCTCGGTGTTCAAGAACATATATAACCACATAAACGATGTAAGAAAAATATATTATCTATGGAGTTTTATAACTTAGCTCGTTACAATATTTACAACAATCATCTTGCTAAGAAGCAAACCAACATGAAAACATAACAACATAACATCATAATGACATGACACCCATACCGCTTATTGGAGCTTTATAACATAGATCATGGCAATATTTACATCCATAGACATATGTACATAAACCAACATCACTAAACATATATCAAAACATATACCAAATCATATACCAAAATCACACCAAAACACCAAGCAAAACTACTTCATCTCAACTGGAAAACAAGGAAGGATACATAGACCGCATCTGATACGCCATCTCCATGTAGCTTCATCGGGCCCAAAATGCTTCCATTTCACTTTAAATTTCCTGATTGCTCGATTCCGGAGCATAAGCACCTTTTTAGCAATATAAACTGAAGCTCCAGTTGGAATTCTCCATCTGGTTCCACCTACAATACATACCAGTCAATCACATGATCAACATATTTAACATACTTCCTAAGAAATGACACATGGAAAACATCATGGAATTTCACTGTCAAAGGCATTGAAAGTCAATAGGGTACTAGCTGAATCCTCTCAATGATACTCAAGGGTCCACAAAACCGTGGTGCCAACTTGGCACATGATCCAATTTGCAAGGAGCTCTTCTTTGGTTTGATGCACAAGTACACCTGTTCCCCAATCGGGAACTCCTTGAAAAACCTGTTCCTATTTGCATAGCTCTTCTACCTATCCCATGCTGCCTTTAGATTATTCTTTATAACATGCATTTCCTGTTCCATGTCTGCCAACATGTCTGGTCCCATCAACACCCTATTAACCGAATCATTCCAACTGATGGGAGTGTTACAACTCCATCCATACAATGCCTCAAACAAACTCATCCTCAAATATTCTTGATACCCATTGTTGTATGCAAACTCTACCAATGGAAGATACTCTTCCCACTTTCTTTGTTGATGCATCGCATACATCCTCAACATGTCCTCAAATATCTTGTTGACCCTCTTTGTTTGTCCATCTGCCTCTAGATGATAAGTTAGTTGCTCTGCATGAGCCCCATTTCCTTAAGCCCCAGGCACTTAAACTCCATAATGTGACCTTATCCATATAACCACGCACTCCACGTAGTCTTTCTCTGTCACATCAATCAAAACACATGTGTGTTAAACCCTCGCTGTCTGATTGTCCTTGCCCCATGATCCGACGACAATCGCTCCTCCCGATCATGCGAACTGCCCGCACATTAACCCACGGGAAAAGTGGTTTTACCCCTATCCCGTCTGCCACGCGTCTTCTCCTCGGTGGAATCGCTACCCCGCGTACGATTACCGCTTGCCTCCCATCAGCGGTGCGGGCAGTACCGCTTACCGCCCATCTGTCGTTCCCACTCATTAATCCTCGTGCATATCCTCCACGCAGTAGCCGTTGGATCTACTCGCCCAGGATCCAATGGCTCACGATTGTCCATTCATGTTTTCTCCCGATAGCTCCTGTAAGCCGATCTCCGCCATCCATCTGCAAGATCTAATGTCCTACAATTGTTTTGCCTCCACTTCTGCTCGATACTCCATGCCAAGAGATCTCTGTCGTCTATCTGTGCGATCCAACGACCGATATCTATTCTCTACCCGCTCGTACATTCTCCATGCAGTCAACACACTCTGTTCATGCCATGCACCTGAAGGACAATGATGATCAACTACCAGTACCTTATGCAGTTAATCCACAACAACCACATTCAAGAAGTAGAGTGGCCAAGAACGAAAAGGACACGCCCTAAGCAGTTGAATTCATTCAGCAGTTGTGGAGCATTCTTTCTTACAACACTCCACCTGTTAAGAAGGACAACAAAATATCAGAGAAGATCAAGTTCATTCATTAAAGCAGTAGACTGTAGCAGAGGCCCATTTTTAGATAGTTAATATGGTTGGTGGTCCATTATGACCCCTCCACACATAGAGCAGCATAGCAATTTTGTAATCAAACTCTATATATACCCAAAAAGAAAATGGGATGAGGGTTGATGGTTCTGGTTATGATGTAAGGTTCAAATTCTGGAGACTGTAACTACTTTGATACTTGCAGCATCTGGTCTTCATTTTCAGCTAATACAAGCTTCTTTTGTTGTTAATTGCTCACCTTCCACTTCTTCTCTGTTCTAGGTTGTGCCTGTTATGCATTTGTTCATGTGCTCTTGATATTTAGCATTTGAGGGGATGTCATCCCACCTCTGTGTTAGAATCTTGTATGTATTATTGAATGTGTTATGCATGTTTCTTTTTACTTAGTGCTAGAGAGCTGTCATCCTGTCTGTGCATTAGGAAATAGATTAGCAGACCTTTTACTGGTTGCAACCAGCCATCACAGGGTCCTGTGCATCTACTGGTGTGGTCAGTGTTCTCCATGCTCATCTAATCCTCAAACTATGAGTAATTGGTGGTCTAAAGCCTTGTAGTCTGGGGGTGTTCACCCATGTCTGGAGTTAAGCATAGTAGAAGTGGTTATCTGGCTTGAATATGCATCATTCCTTCCATTCATCGAGTTCCAACATTTTGTTGAGTTTGTAATGTTCCCAAGCATCTCTGAAATACAACCTAGGAGAGTTTCTTGGGGTGATAACCTTAATTGGCGTTGTTGCTGGGGAAAGCAGGTTGAAGCTCAGCTTCCCTGGGAAACGACACAGTTCCAGATTTTGATGATAGACAAAGTCTGGGCACATTTCTGGTTGTAATCATCTATTTGGCGACTCTACTAGAGGACCTACCTGGTGGCGACTCCACATTGCAGTTCTAGCTCAGTTTGTGAGGCATACTCGAAGAAATCCTCAGAAATCACCAGCTAACTCGGTGCCTGACCCTGAGAAGATTGTCAAGTCGAAGAAAACTTCACAGAAAGGAGCATCAAGATCAGGTAAGCCTAAGAAATCTTATGTATCTCTGTGAGAATAGGCTATAGTTGAGAATGTATCATTTGAAGATATAGATCCTAATGTTGCTAGTGAGAAATTTCCTACAGAGATTCATACAGCTCCTTTTTCATTTAGTTCCCCTTTGGATATCAGTCCAAAGAAAGCCTCCCATACAGTCCATCACATTCCTTTGTCTTTGCCATCCATTTCATTGTTTCCCACTATTCAATCCACCAGTATCCTTTCACCTACCCCAGTCATGGCAGGACAGCAAGCACCCACGAGGATAGAAAGAATTTTAGCTGCTAGGTATGGACACCTGGTTCTACCTGTTACTTTGAATACCATGCCTGTAGGAGAGTACCAAAAATATATGCCTAAGTTCACTGGTACAGATGAGGTAACTGCTGAAGAACACCTTGAAGCTTTTTACAATTATGCTGATAACTTAGACATTAGTGAAAATGATGTGTGGATGAGAGTTTTTGTCCAGAGCCTTGATGGAGAGGCTAGAAAATGGTTTAGAGAATTGACCCCTAGATCTATTGATGATATTGAAGCCTTAGATGATGCATTTTTGAAGCACTGGGGAGATAAAAAAGACTTGTTATATTACCATACTGAGTTTGGTAACTTGAAGAGAGAAAATGGGGAATCATTGCCTGATTTTAATAAGAGATTTAATCATATGTATAGTAAAATACCAGCTGAAGTAAAGCCAAACCCCACCTCAGCCAAACTCACTTATGCCAATGCTTTTGACTCTGATTTCTTCTTGTTGTTGAGAGAAAGAAGATGTGCCACTCTGGCTGATATGCAAGATGCAGCTCTAGAAGTAGAATCTAATATTATGGCTGTAGAAAAACTTAAAAGTCACACTGACAGAAGGAGGCAGAGAGGTGAGGCTTCTTCTTCCTCTGCTTCATCATCAGAGCCTAAATTAGATAAAAAGACTAGAATGATAGAGTCATTGGTTGCTAAAATATCTACGCTGAAAGTTGAGCAAAACTCAGGAAAGACAAGGCAGCAGAACACATTTGCTCCAAGAAATTCAAACCCATTCAGAAGAGCAAATGAACAGTTGCAAATCATTTAGAGGGGTAAATAACCAAATGAAGAACAGAAGGTTAAAGCTCCCTTCCAAAATATAGTCATGGAGGAGGAACAGATTGAAGATGAGGATGAAATTCACTTTATGGAAGATAAAGGCAGTGCTGCCTTTTTGACATTGGTTGCATACGAAGAAGCTTTACTGCAGGAACAAGACAGTCAAAGGTGGGACAGAGAGGCTGTTCTATAGATTGGTGAACAACAAAGATATAATCTAAGGTCACATGCAAACAATGTCAAGGAAAATCTTGTCCAAAGAGCTGTTACCCAAACAGAGTCAAAAAATACCATACAGAAGAGACCAACAGCTGATCCAGTCATCCTCAAAGCATCATCTCAAGAGGTAAAAGGTCCTGACAAATCCCCTTCCCCTTTCAACTTTGAAGCAGAAGTTCAGAAATTGAAAATATCTGTGCCTCTGTTAGAACTTGTAAATAGTGAAATGTTTAGAAAGCCTATCCTCGAAGCTCTTGAACTGAAAGCCACACAAACCTCCACTAATTCTGTCAATTTGCAAGATGATAGACCTACAGTTGTGCTTAGTCCCATGACTGAACCTGCTGATGATAATTCTCCATGTTTTTATGTCTCCTTGACCATTCATGATAAAATCCTCCACAATTGCCTGCTAGACATAGGGGCTAGCCACAATCTAATGCCAAAAGCTGTCATGGAAGAGTTAGGCCTTGATATCACTAGATCATATCATGACCTATTCTCATTTGATTCAAGGAAAGTGAAATGCTTGGGATTGATAAAAGATTTAGCCTTTACCCTAACTCAGCTGCCCATGAAGAGCATGGTAATGGACATTGTGGTGGTAGACGTCCCTCCTAACTTCGGCATGTTGTTGTCCAGAGGATGGATTAAGAGACTAGGTGGGACATTACAAAATGATTTATCTTATGCTACTGTCCCAGTCTTTGGAGGAGAAAACAGGAGATTGTATAGAGAAGCACAGTTGGCATACATCATCAGTGATGAAAAGAATCCTTCTAATCATCCTATTTATGTTGTGGACACCGATTTTGGAGCATGTATCCTCCAAATAGAAGAATCTTAGAAGGCCTCAATGCAGCTTAAGAAACCAGCAGTTCAGGCCAAGGAAGAGCAAGGAAGTCAGGTTTGGGAGATGTTATTCGATGGAGCATGTTCCAGGGAGACTACAGGAGCAGGGGTGGTGCTGATATCTCCACAACAAGAAAGTACACAGTTGTCTTTTAAGCTGGCCTTCCAAGTCACAAACAATATAGCAGAGTACGAGGCTCTGTTGTTGGGCCTGAACACAGCTAAAGACAGAGGAATCAGAAGCATAAAAGTGTTTGGAGATGCTGATCTGATCATTCATAACGTGAACAAAACATTTCAAACAAATCACCCAAGGTTGAAAGCATATAGAGATGAGGTATGGAGACTGAAAGACTCTTTTGATAGTTTTTGTATCTCACACATCCCTAGAGCCAAAAATCAGCTTGTTGATTCCCTTGTTGTGTCTGCTAGCATGTTTATTCCTCCCATACCTCCCAAACTAGTTTATGAAGTCCAAATGAAGTACAGACCATCCTTGCCTGATAATGTTCAGCATTGGAAAGTTTTTGAAGATGATGATGAAGTGAATAGATTCTTCCAAGTCATTGATGAATTTTCTGAAATGAAAATTGACCAACATAATGAAGCCTTGGAAGAAAATCCCCAATCCCAGCTTAGAAATAAAATTGGTAAAGATAGTATTGTCCAACTGTCCAACAATCATATACCTAAGGGTCTTGTTCCATTAGAAAAGTTGTTTGACCACAATGATGTGCCTTACAAGGTTGCCCAAAAAGAAAACTAATTAGCAGTCTGTAAGCATAATATAGAGAGTCCAGGTTAGCTAAGATATATAAATCTGTCTACCCATCTATCTGCTAACCAAAGTGCTGAATACTGCAATTTAATGCACCAATTTGCTGATGTCTTTTCCTGGGAATATAGTGACCTAAAAACGTATGACAAGAAGATTATCCAGCATCAAATTCCTCTAGAGAAAGGCACCATCCCTTTCAAGCAGAAGCTGAAACCAATAAACCCTTTTCTCCTTCCTCTGATTGAGAAAGAAATTAAGAAATTGTTGGCTACCAAAATCATATTTCCCCTCAGATATTCAAAATGGGTAGCCAACCTAGTAGTGGTGAGGAAGAAAAGTGGAGAAACTAGACTCTGTGTTGATTTTAGAAATTTAAACAAATGCTCTAAGAAAGACAACTATCCTCTACCCAAGATGGAGCATTTGCTGCAAAAATTCTCACGAAGCCAAAGTGATGTCTTTCCTGGATGGATTTTCAGGCTTTAATCAGATTGCTGTACATCCAGAAGACCAAGAAAACATTGCATTCACCACTCCTTGTGGCACTTTTATGTATGCCAAGATGCCTTTTGGATTGATGAATGCTAGAGCTACCTTTTAGAGAGCTATGGATATAGAATTTGTGGGAGAGAAGGATAAATTTTCCCTTATCTACCTTGATGATATAACAATGTATTCTAGTAGTCACCAAGATCATTTGCAGCGTTTGAAGAAGGTATTTTTGAAGTGCAGAAGGTTTGGGATTTCAGTCAATCCTAAAAAGTCACAATTTGCTTTAGAAGAAGGCAAGCTGTTAGGACATATTATTTCTGTTTCAGGTGTCCGAATTGACCTAGAAAGAGTCAAGGCCATACAGACTTTGTCTGTCTCGAGATCAAAGAATGATATCCAGTCCTTTCTGGGTAAAATAAATTTTGTGAGGAGGTTTATCCCGAATTTTGCAGAACTTGTGAAGCACATTACCTCTATGTTGAAAAAGGGATCAGAGATCAAATGGACTGATGCAGCAAGAAAATCATTTGATTCCATTAAAAAATCTATTATGGAAGCTCCCACTTTAATTAGTCCAAATTACAGTAAGGAGTTCCACATATTTTCTTTTGCCTCTAATGACACCCTTGCAGCAATTCTATTGCAAGCAGATGAAGAAGGCTCAGAGCATCTAGTGGAATTTTTTAGCAAAACATTAAGGGATGCTGAGTTGAGGTATGATATCATTGAAAAACAAGCATATGCTCTTATCAAGTCTTTGAAAGCTTTCAAAGTTTATATTTTGCATTCCAAGATAATTGCATATGTACCCTCTGCTGCAATAAAAGACGTCTTAACACAACCTGATGCTGATGGAAGAAGGGAAAGATGGATTGCAAAGCTAATTGAATTTAATATAGAATTGAAGCCCACCAAGCTTGTTAGAGGTCAAGGTATTGCCAGACTATTAGCTGAAGAAAATTGTAGAACATTGGACATAAATCTCATGAGCACAAATGCAGAGAATGGTCAAACAGAAGAAGAGGAAGCAGCTGAACCAGAGAGAAAGCAGTCAGTGGCAGAAAATCTAGCTTCTTGTGATTGGTATTTTGCAATAATTAAGTTCTTACTGAAGCTAGAAATCCCTCCCAGCTTTACTCAAAGTCAAGTCAAAACTATTAAGCTTAGAGCAGCTAAATATTGCATTAATGAAAATTTGCTCTATTGGAGGGATCCATCTGGAGTTCTTTTAAGGTGTCTGGACAAAGAACAATCAATAGAGGTTATGCAGCAGTTTCATTCCAGCATGTGTGGAGGGCACCATTATTGGAAGACTACAGCTCACAAAATCCTCAGGGGTGGATATTATTGGCCCTCCTTATTCTCTGATGTCTTTTCATTTATTAAATCTTGTGATAGGTGCCAAAGATTTGAAGGAAAACAACAATTGAAGTCCCTACCCTTAAAACCAATACATGCAAAAGGACCTTTTCAGCAGTGGGGCTTGGATTTCATTGGAGAGATCAATCCACATTCCAATGGCCAACACAGATGGATCCTAGTAGCCACTAATTACTTCACTAAGTGGATTGAAGCAATCCCTACTAGAAAGGCTGATCATAATGTGGTCATGAAGTTTTTGGCAGAGCACGTCTTTACCAGATTTGGTTGTCCATATAAATTAGTCACAGATAATGCAGCAGCCTTCAGAGAAAAATAATTGGTGGAGATGTGTAATTCAATGGGCATTAAACTAGTTCATTCCACCTCATACTACCCTCAAGGTAATGGTCTAGTAGAGTCTTCCAACAAGAGTTTAATAAGGATAATCAAGAAGCTATTGGATGACAACAAAAAGAATTGGGATTCTAAGCTCAAATATGCACTTTGGGTTGAGAGAGTGACCATTAAGAGATCCACAGGGAATTCTCCATTCAAGCTGGGCAGTATTTCCAATACAGCTTACCCTCCCTGTGGCAAAGTTCCTGCAACCAGAATAGGATGAGGAAGAAGACATGGCAAAGAGGATCACATATTTAGCAGAGGTACATCAAATTAGAGAACAACTGGTTGAAAAGGCTGTAGTACATCAGAAAAAGATCAAGGAAGCTTTTGACAGGAGGACAAAAATGGATAATTTTCAGGTTGGAGATTTGGTTCTGAAGTGGGATGCACTGAAAGAGAAAAGAGGCAACCATGGGAAGTTTGATGCTTTCTGGATAGGGCCTTTTATTATTTCTCATATTCAAGGAAACAATACCTTCATACTGCAAAGCATGGGAGGAGATGCAGATTTTGATGGCCCAGTTAATGGGCGTTTTCCGAAAATTTATGTGATTTAAGGTCTTTTGGGCCTTAATGTTGTAAATAAATTGCTTTATTAGTCTTAGTATAGGTTTAGTAGACTCCATGCCCAATGGAACACTAGGAATTTTGCTAATTTTGTTTTCTACAGGAAAGGCATTGATCTGTAGTCCTTGAGACCTCACAGGGAGGATCTCATCCCCAGAAGGAGCCAGTGTTAGCTCTGCTATACAAAGATCATTTCTTAAGGTCAGAGACGGGCTCAGTTTGCACGATTATGCGTAGAAGGTTTCCTGGCTGGTCATCTTTTTCCATCCCTTACCCTCCCACCACCTTTGTTTTCTTAGCTGCTCGGCATGAGCCCCATTTCCTTAAGCCCCGGGCACTTAAACTCCATAATGTGACCTTATCCATATAACCACGCACTCCACATAGTCTTTCCCTGTCACATCAATCAAAACACATGTGCGTTAAACCCTCGTTGTCTGATCGTCCTTGCCCCATGATCCGACGGCAGTCGCTCCTCACGATCATGTGAACTGCCCGCACATTAACCCGCGGGAAAAGTGGTTTTACCCCTGTCCCGTCTGCCACGCGTCTTCTCCTCGGTGGAATCGCTACCTCGCGTACGATTACCACTTGCCTCCCATCAACGGTGCGGGCAGTACCGCTTACCGCCCATCTATCATTCCCACTCATTAATCCTCGTGCATATCCTTCGCCTGGTAGCCGTTGGATCTACCCGCCTGGGATCTAACAAATCATGATTGTTCGTTCATGTTTTCTCCTGATAGCTCCTGTAAGCCGATCTCCGTCGTCCACCTGCAAGATCTGACGTCTCGCAATTATTTTTCCTCCACTTCCACCCGATACTCCATGCCATGAGATCTCTGCCATCTATCTCTGCGATCCAACGACTGATATCTATTCTCCACCTACTCATACATCTGCCATGAAATCAACACACTCTGTTCATGTCGTGCACCTGAAGGACAACAATGATCAACTACCAGTACCTTATGCAGTTAATCCACAACAACCGCATTCAAGAAGCAGAGTGGCCAAGAACGAAAAGGACATGCCATGAGCAGTTGAATTCATTCAACAGTTATGGAGCATTATTTCTTACAACACTCCACCTGTTAAGAAGGACAACAGAATATCAGAGAAGATCAAGTTCATTCATTAAAGCAGTAGACCGTAGCAGAGGCCCATTTTTAAGTAGTTAATGTGGTTGGTGGTCCATTATGACCCCTCCACGCATAGAGCAGTAGAGCAATTTTATAATCAAACTCTATATATACCCAAAAAGAAAATGGGATGAGGGTTGATGGTTCTGGTTATGATGTAAGGTTCAAATTCTGGAGACTGTAACTACTTTGATACTTGCAGCGTCTGGTCTTCATTTTTAGCTAATACAAGCTTCTTTTGCTATTAATTGCTCACTTTCCACTTCTTCTCTGTTCTAGGCTGTGCTTGTTATGCATTTGTTCATGTGCTCTTGATATTTAGCATTTGAGGGGTTGTCATCCCACCTCTGTGTTAGAATCTTGTATGTATTATTGAATTTGTTATGCAGGTTTATTTTTACTTAGTGCTAGAGAGCTGTCATTTTGTCTGTGCATTAGGAAATAGATTAGTAGACCTTTTACTAGTTGCAGCCGGCCATCACAGGGTCCTGTGCATCTGCTGGTGTGGTCAGTATTCTCCATGTTCATCTAATCCTCAAACTATGAGTAATTGGTGGTCTAAAGCCTTGTAGTCTGGGGGTGTTCACCCATGTCTGGAGTTAAGCATAGTAGAAGTGGTTATCTGGATTGAATATGCATCATTCCTTCCATTCATCCAGTTCCAACATTTTGTTGAGTTTGTAATGTTCCCGAGCATCTCTAAGATACAACCTAGGAGAGTTTCTTGGGGTGATAACAATACCTATACTATCACATGTACCTGTACCTATACTATCACCTGTACCTATACCTATACCATCACCTATACTAGTACTTTGCTGTAACCTATGCACAATATCCATATATCTGACATCCTGCTGACCTGCCTGCAAGATCCTATCTTGTAGATCTGTCCCATAGGAGCTCATAGCTGCTAAGTGATTTACTTGTATACGCCTGCTAAGAGAATCTACAACTTTGTTCTCTTTACCTTTGATATATATAACTTCGAAATAAAACTCATTTATCGTATCCAACCACCGAGCCTGCCTACCATTCATTTTCGGTTGGTCAAATAGATATCACAAACCACTGTGATCGCTCATCATTGTAAATCTCCTGCCTAGATGATAATGTCTCCACATCTTCAACGCATGTATAATCGTTGCTAACTCAAGATCATGTGTGGGATAATTCTACTTGTGCTCATTCAGTTTCTGTTTCTCGTAACGTACCACCTGCCCATCCTACATAAGGACTCCACCAAGTCCTCTCTTGCAAGCACATGTGCATAATACAAATTCTTTGTTCAGATATACAATCTTTAACACTCGTGCATGTGTTAACAATTACTTGAGCTGCTCAAAACTAGCCTCACACTCCTCTGTCCATTCAAACTTCTTACCTTTCCTCTGTAATGATGTAATAGGAGAAGCGATTTGTGAGAAGTTCCTGATGAACCTCCTGTAGTAGTCTGCCAAACCCATGAAGTATCTCACCTCTTCCACATTCTTAGGAGCTACCCACTCCATGATGGCTCTTATATTTTCTAGATCTACTAGAATGACCTCCTTGGAGAAAACATGCCCAAGTAGTGTACTTCAGTCCGAAAGAAACTACACTTGTTGAGCTTAGCATACAACTGATACTCTCTCAACAACCTCAACACTGCTGCTAAATGTCTGACATGTTCTTCCTCATTTTTAGAATATACCAGTATATCATGAATGAACACAATAACAAAATTATCCAAATACGGATGCAACACACTATTCATCAAACACATAAATGTAGTTGGAGCATTAGTTAAGCCAAACGAAACTACAACAAACTCATAATGCCCATACCTGGTCCTGAATGCGGTCTTGTAAATGTTCTCCTCTTTGATGTGTACCTAATGATATCTGGATCTCAAGTTGATCTTAGAGAACACTCCTACTCCCTTTAATTGATTGAACAAGTCATCAATCCTCGGCAATGGATACATGTTCTTGATGGTCATTTTCTTCAACTGCTTGTAGTCAACGCATAATCTGAAAGTACCATCTTTCTTCTTCACACAATACCAGTACACCCCATGGTGATACACTCGGCCTAATGTATCCCTTATCCAACATTTCATTTAGTTGCAATTTTAACTCAACCAAGTCAGGTGTGCTTATCATGTATGGTGATTTTGATGTTGGAGCTGCCCCTGGCACTAACTCAATAGAAAAGTCTACCTCCCTGTGAGGTGGCAACTTTGTAATATCCTTAGGAAATACATTCTTAAACTGTTGTAACACTGGGTACCTGCTCAAAACTTCTATATCCTCAACTTCCTTACCCTTATCACTAGAAATGTGCATTGCAAATAGCTTACACCCTTTCCTGCGACTATGCTTTGCTTGCATAGTTGTCACCATCCTAACCGACGTGGCTTTTTACTTACCCTGTAAGACTCTTGGTTCTCCATTTTCATCAACATAATCAATGGCTTTGGCATAATAGTCTACATTGGTTCTATGAAGATACAACCAATCCATGCCCAAAAGCATTCTGTATGAACCCAATTATAATATATTCAAATGTGTTGCGGTAGGCATACCATTCAAATCAAATGCACAATCTCTTACCCGATGATGAACTCGTTTCTTCGTACCTGTAGCCAACTGTACTCACCAAGATTCTGCTTGCAATTCCTTACTCAACCCACACTTATCCACCAAGTCAGAACTAACATAGCTATAATTAGATCTGGGGTCAGTCAAAATAGAAATAACTTGATCATGAAGCTTACCGTCCATCTCAATGATAGATGCTTGATGATTTGCTTGTTTTTTATCCAATGCTACATAGATACATGGAATACTATGACCAACATCACCAACAGTTTGTGCCTCCTGTGAACTATATATCTGAGGTCTACCACCCTGATTCTACAAACAATATCTCATACGATTATCCTTACCACAAATCCAACACTCTATAAGCTTCCAACCTGTCTTCTTGTTCTGTTCTCCTAATCAAAATCCATGTTCTCTATTTGATGTGCATTGAACTTATTAGGTGGTGCAACATCCTCCTTGTTACCTGTAACTTGAGTCCTTGCTCGATTTCTGTCCCATTCTCATTTGTTCTTTGCATTACCTCTCCAATCTGGCTTAGTCTTAGTTCTATGCTTTGATTATTCATAACAATGCTTCAGCTTCTAGATGGACTTCTCCAATGTTCTAGGCTCATCAAACTCGATCCTATCTTTGAATGAAACTGATAATCCACTAACGAATCTCTAAATCTTAGCCTCCTCCTTGAGGTAAGACACATACCTCAACAACTCCAAGAATCTGCTAGTGTACTCATCATCTATCATGGATCCCATCTTTAGCTCATAAAATTCTTTTTCTCTGTCATCAAAGTATCTCTTTGATAGGTACTTCTTCTTGAATAGTTGTTCAAACTCACTCCAAGTCAAGTATTCCTCATTTATACCTTTGACCTTCCTCACGTCTTCCCACCAAATGTATTCTTTTCCTTTGAGACTGAATGTAGCCACTATAGCTTTCATGTTCTCTGAATAGTCATGCAATATGAAGAACTTCTTCATGCTTAGAAACCATGCCTCTACATCTTGTGATTTATTTAATTATCCATCAAAAGTAGGTGGCTTTGATTTCTTAAACTCATATAGAAAATACCCGTTATCACTCCTTCTGTAAGGATGATACCGATGACATTCACAGTGCTTATTTGAATCAAAACTATAATCATACTTGTGTCTATCTCCTCTCCTATCTAGAGTGTCCAACAATCTACCGTCTCTAATTATGTCATCTCTATATGACCTGTGACCACCATTCGATCGACTACCATATGCCCCATTAGTTCTATCCTCCTTCTCGTAGCTGATTCGACATTGTCCCCGTCGCTGTAAATATGACAAACTTTGAAGTATCTGTAAATATGAAAAACTTTGAAGTATCATTGCATTTACCTCTACTTGTTTCTCCTGTGCCTACATGACTATGTCATTGTCTTCCTTACCACTCCTTATTTATTTCTTTAATCTTCTTAGTGTAACTGACAAATCGGAAGAATTCCCAACACCATATTGCTCTTCAGATTCATAAGGAGAGTCTTTGTAGTCAACCATCTTGCAGGTCTGTAAAGATTAGGCTCAAAGAGCATAGTGCCGATATCCGCAAAGAAAGAACTCGCTCTTCAGCTTTAGCTGAGCATGCTGGTAAAACTAACCACCATATATGCCTTGAGGACACTAAGGTCATTGCAAATGAGAAACACCATTTCAAGAGGAAAGTACGTGAGGCCATTGAAATCATTAAGCACCCCCGTAACCTTAATAGAGATGGAGGTCTGGAAATTAGTAAAAATTGGAATCCTCTTCTCTCACCCATTGAATAAGTCTCCCTTCCTCATCCATCCCCTTAGTCCCCCCCTTCTTTCCCTCTCCAAGCCTAGCCCCTAGGTCTCTAAGATATTTGGCCCGTTCGTCTTAATCCATCTAGTTGGTTCTCTGATTTTCAATTATATTAAGCTGCTTGATAGAATTGAGCTAGAGGCATTCTTGAAATCAGGCCTTCTCCTTTAAACCTAAGGCTTCTAAAAAAAATTTAAATGAACTATGTTAAATAGCATTCAACAACAATATATAGATCCAATTTAACCTTAGGTTTTAGTTGCAATATTAATAAAGAATAAAATAAATTAATTAATTAAAAAAGAGTGGATTAATATAGTTCCCTTTATTCAAATATATAAAACTAAATGAAATAAAATAAATAAATTAATTAAATAGTGGATTAATATATGCTCTTTATTCAAATATAAAACTAAATGAAAAAAAAAAAAAAAAAAAAAAAAAAAAAAAAAAAAAAAAAAAAAAAAAAAAAAAAAGTATTTATATATCCCACATTAATAATACTTATATGGTTTTATAAATTGAAACCTAATCAATCAATTAAGAAATTAATCATATAACCAATTAATAAAACTAATAAATAAGAATATAAAAATTAGTATATAAAATAATATTAAATTAATATATAAAATAAAATTAATACAAATAAAAATTGAACATATAGAAATAAATAAAAAACATATAGATCTAAAATTTTAAAATAATTTCATTATATACTGATTAGTAAGAAATATAATTAATACAATAATTAAACAAGTGCTGCATGCATCCGGTAGTCCCTGTCGTAAGCGAATGGCCTCCCTCAAGCACAAATGAATGAAGCCCTTTCCTGATTTGTGCACTATTTCTTGTGCTTTCGGCAAAGAAGCTAGCTGACATCAATTTATGTGGGTGCTGCACAAGATGATTTCAATTAAATTTCTGCAACTACTAACTAGTGATTTAGTGAACTTCGTTGACTTTATTTCTATTTGATTTTAATGTTTTTCCCTAATTCTACTTGATTATGGGATTCAATTTCTATTTGATTTTTAACTTGATTATGGGATTCAATTTCTATTTGATTTTTAACATTTTTCCCTAACTCTATTTGATTATTTGATTATGGGATTCATTGTATGAGTGTGATATCTTCGAATTATGTAAATAAATATTTAATTTTACTGTATGTTATTTTAATTATAAAATTATTTCTTGAAATTAATTATGCAGAAGTGAGAAGTGACTTAGCATTTCCTTGTAACTACTGTTTTTATTTATTAAGTGGTGTTTTTACTTATTAAGTGGTTAGGGAAAACAATTATTATTTACTCAAGCAAATAATCTTCATAAATTCCTTTTGCTTAATCATTCTGGGTAATGCGAAGGAAGGAAATTATTGAATAAAAATGCTCTAAACAAACACGACAAAGGCCAACCTCAGAAGTCTCGGATAGGCATTTCTGCAAGGTCAGAAACGAACAATATTATAATACTCAGAACGAACAATATTATAATACTCAGAATGAACAATTGCGATATAAAACGGAAAACACTAAATAATCTTCATAAATTCCTTTTGCTTAATCATTCTCGGTAATGCGAACGAACAAAAAAAGGGAAATTATTGAATAAAAATGCTCTAAACAAATTCTGAATACCGGAACAACTACAACACGACAAACACCAATCTCAGAAGTCTCAGATAGGCATTTTGCAAGGTCGAAAACGAACAATATTACAATACTCAGAATGAAGAGAGAGTTACAGTAGTTGCGATATAAAGCGGAAAACATTGTATTTTCATTAAGAAATCCCCGCTGGGGTTATCAAAAAAATAATTACGAATTGAGCAAGTGTTCCTCTAACTCTTCATCCCAGAGTCTTGGCCTGCAAAAACCTCCACCCTAACTGGGAGGAGTCCACAATTAGAAGTTCGCATTTTAAAAAAAATATATATGTATAAACCGGGAGTTTGCATCTAACAATGGAAATTAACTTTCATAATACCTGTATAAATGAAAGTTCCCAACGTTGTCGAACTGTTGAAGCATAGAAACCTGTTTGACCATCAGAAGAACCATAATACAACAACAAGGTCTATCATGGTATGGAAAGGTAGCCTCGACACCCAACAACACCAACCACAAGCGGAAGACTGAAGATGACTGTATAGGGAAACCCTCTTGCAGAGGGGACCGAAGACCTCCTTTGGAGGAGAGAAACAATGAGCAAAGAAGTTAGGAATGAGTACACAGAGTTGAAAGGCTCCTCGCAGGGCTCTTTGCTCGTGATATAAGCTTTGAGAGGGTTCCATATGCTGACAGGTTGTCAACATGCAAATATCTCTATGAACAAATGTCTAAATTAGGTGCTGGCTTAACGTGGAACAGACCCCAGAAAGAACTTAGGATAAGATGATATTGCAAACTTTGACTGCACAGCCTACCACAACGTACTTTGGATAAGATGAGATTGCCTCAATATTTTTTGCATCGGGCAATGTGAAGGCTGCAATAAGACCTCAATCGTTTGCCGAACCAAAAACTTTGGGTAAAATTTTGCTGAATAAAATTGGGAGCATCAAACTTAGGTTAAAATGTGAAAACACCGAAAAAAAAAACAGTCAAAGTATCAAGTAATGGTAGGTCAACGATCGATCCATCGCTAATAGTCCCAAGCAGGAACTAATAAGTGAACTAAGTGTTTTAAATATTGTTTTTTCAGATGTATTACATACAACATATTAATTTGTTTCCATATTAAATAACTAATCTCATACTTGTTAAATATTCTAGGTAAAGAGGTGAATTTTTAATGCTTTAATGCTAAAAAGGAAAAATGAGTAAGATTAGCATAAGTGGTAGGTTAACAAAAAAAAAAGATAACTTTGAACTAAACCTTAAATAATGCAATTCCTACTCAATCGGTAAAGAAAACCCTTGGAGTAGATGCATAAGCCCGTAGTTCAGGAGTATTACAACTACTTTCCTCGGCTTCAGGGATTTCTCAACAGTAGTCTAACTTAATCCACCTGAGGATAATATGCAAGACTTAACCTACCTGAGGATAACATGCAAGGCTTGGGATAATAATAAATGAGCCCAAAATCCCAATTGCATCTATTTTTTACTAATTATTTATTCAAAGACCTATTATAGGTAAATATGCAGGAATAGAAACAAAAGTTGCGTATTCCAGAATATTTGATTACATTTATAACTTGCACGAGAAAGAAAATAATGAGTTACGTAAAATAATGAATGAGATTAACCTCTATCTGCTATGGCGAAAGGAATATGGTTAAGCCTCATACATCTGGAGGAAGTTTTTGAGTACACAGGGTATTTGAAAATAACACATTTACATTCTTTGCTAGAAATCAAATTATTTCATTTACAGAACTCAAAAAAAATAGTTACACAAGAAAATATATTATTTTTAATGTGCACGTTTTTATATAGCAACAACCCAGTTTTTATTGGAAATAGCAGTCAAAGAATATATAAAACAGATAAGATAATTGCATCATGTACAGGAGGAACTGCAAAAAAATACAAGTCTATATATTCATTGTTAAAATTTAAGAGTTAAGGGCTCCTTATACATTAATAAAACACGAGTCACAACATACTTAGTATCAAACCTGAATATATACACTCCAAGAAAAAATTAAGACAACTATGGATATGGGTTTAACAGGCCAGAAGATATCATTGGGTCATACCCACCATGCAACAGAAAGGAGAAAAGGGAAACTCAACAGAGATTTTGGTAACTGGAATGAAACCATAGTATGTGTAGACAATGGACAATTCCATGGTAACCCTGAGATTGTGTAAAAACTGACTTGGAATGTAAATAACGAAGACGTTGATATTAGCAAGTGAAAAATTCAATTTACTCAAAAAAACTGAGATAAATTAAGGAATTAATTTCCATGTTTTACCTCATGAGAATTTGGTTGCAAGTAAAGCCTCCCAGTTCCTATAAAAATAAATTTGTCATCAGCATTATGGAAAGGGAGGGTTCATCTAGCTAACCCCTTTTTTAAATACGTACCCAACATAAATTTTAACAAAGAAAAAGGAGCGATGGTGTTATACGTACCCAACGACACCAACCACAAGCGGAAGACCGAAGACGATTGTATAGGGAAACCCTTTTGCAGAGCTGACCGAAGACCTCCTTTGGAGGAGAGAAACAATGAGCAAAGAAGTTAGGAATGCAGAGCTGACCGAAGACCTCCTTTGGAGGAGAGAAACAATGAGCAAAGAAGTTAGGAATGAGTACACAGAGTTGAAAGGCTCCTCGCAGGGTTCTCTGCTTGTGATATAAGCTTTGACAGGGTTCCATACGCTGATAGGTGGTCAACATGCAAATATCTCTATGAACAAATGTCTAAATTAGGTGCTGGCTTAACGTGGAACATGCCCCAGAAAGAACTTAGGATAAGATGAGATTGCCTCAATATTTTTGCATCGGGCAAAGTGAAGGCTGCAATAAGACCTCAATCTTTTGCCGAACCAAAAACTTTGGGTAAAATTTTGTTGAATAAAATTGGGAGCATCAAACTTAGGTTAAAATGTGAAAACACCGAAAAAAAAACCGGTCAAAGTATCAAGTAATGGTAGGTCAACGATCGATCGATCGCTAATAGTCCCACACAGGGACTAATAAAGAATATACATTTATCATAGTATATAATCAATTAATAATAATTGAAAAATAAGAATATAAAATTAATACAATAATCAATAAATTAATCATATTACCAATTAATAAAACCAATAAACAAGAAATTAATAAATCAATATATAAAATAAATTAATACAATAATTAATAAAGAATACATATATAGATCATAGTATAAAATTCTTAATTTATCAATTAATAAAATTAATAAATAAGAATATAATAGTAATACAATAATCAATCAACTAATAAATTAAACATATAACCAATTCATAGAATTAATAAATAAGAAAATAAAATCAATTAAATTATTATATAAAATTATAATTAATAAGTAATATATATAAAACATAGTATAAAAGCAATTAATAAAATAAATAATAACATCATAAAAAGAATAAATTAATACAATAACATTACGTCACAGCAGGGAATACATACAATCAAATATTTCATGATGATATTATTATATTAAAGAAAATAGGAGTAATTATATAAATGGTCGGCTTATACTCAGCGACCCTCCTTAAACCCTATTTATCTCTCACTTTTCTCCTCTCTGTAATTCAGTCCTGATGATGAGTCTTGGTATAGGCTTGAAACGTCGACAAAAACAATGAAGAACACTATGGATTTTCCGAATTCAATTTCTCAAAAACCACTCCACAGAAACCTACAAACTAAGAAGGCATATCATGTTAGCTAAACCAAATCACAATAAACCAACGTACCTTAGTATAGCTCGGGGAGGATACCTTCTCTGCAAGATAAACAAATCAGTGTGATACATGTATAACATAATCAGGACAACATATAGAGACATAAAACATAATCATATGACCATGCAACTGTCATTCTAGCTAGGGTCCAGTCATCAATGGATGACCTCAACAACAACACACACCATGACCTCATGCATGACAACCACCATTATTACGTCACTATAAACTTGACCACATGAAAAGATGAACATGCATAAGTGATGCATAACCATCCACACATGTGCATAAACACATATGACCAAGCATGAATGAAGAATACTTGAAATCAAACCTGCAAGAATGATACATGCAACCAAGCATACAAGAATGTAACCAACAAGCAAGATTGCAACCAAACATACTACAGTGAAACACGTAAGTGACATAAGTCAACATGTAACCATTCATACAGTCACAGTGATGTATCCCACAGTAAAACACGTCAAATCTACATGAAGACATCACTACAAACATGAACAACATCATGCAAATGCAACAAGCACATGGAATGCAAGTGTGAGAGACACATAAGCAACTGAGATGCATGCATGATCAACACATAGCCCATCCAGTCTGAGGGGTGAACCATGTTCTGGTACCAATTTGTAACACCCTCCTCCCACATCTAGTTAAGGAACTGACCAGCCAGGGTAAACATCCAATGAGAGGCCACTATGATATGATTCAACCTCCTAAGTCATGTTAAGGAAGTGGAACCGGTAGAACCACACCATACAAAACATTCAACATCAGCTTTAGGACCCTCAAGAACCAATCCAACACTTTAGATAGCTTGCTCTTGGGTCCCAGTGAACTTTTGGACAACTTAAGCCTCAGTCATTCTCATGCTATAGGCATGACAACATCCATAAACCCAAAGTCACTCTCACAGGCTTTCCTGCTAGTGTCCAAAGACCAAATTTTTGAGTGCTATGTCAACATCCCCAGGATTTGAGCCTCTTTTTCAGGCCTAGAGTTAGGTCATTGCCTAGAATTGAACCATCTCCTCAGAACAATAAAATAACATGGAAATGACAGTGCTAAAGCAAATTCTTGTTTAAGACCTTGGGTAGACCCCTACTAACCATGACAAGGATCTTTTCAAACATATCATGACTATGTAATTACACCTGTAGATTACATAGTCGTGATATGTTTGAAAAAATCCTTGTCATGGTTAGTAGGGGTCCACCCAAGGTCTTAAACAATAATTTGCTTTAGCACTGTCATTTCCATGTTATTTTATTGTTCTGAGGAGATGGTTCAATTATGGGCAATAACCTAGACTCTAGGCCTGAAAAAGAGGCTCAAATCCTAGGGATGTTGGCATAGCACTCAAAAATTTGGTCTTTGGACACTGGCAGGCAAGCCTGTGAGAGTGACTTTGGGTTTATGGATGTTGTCATGCTTATAGCATGATAGTGACTGAGGCTTAAGTTGTCCAAAAGTTCACTGGGACCCAAGAGCAATCTATCTGAAGTGTTGGATTGGTTCCTGAGGGTCCTGAAGCTGATTTTGAATGTTTGTATGGTGTGTTTCTATCGGTTCCACTTCCTTAACATGACTTAGGAGGTCGAATCATATCATAGTGGCCTCTCATTGGATGCTTACCTTAGCTAGTCGGTTCCTTAGGTAGATGTGGGAGGTGTTAGCGCTCAAATATACCTTAGGCTGAAATAAGGTAAAACTCAAGGCTACATCAAACCACGCTCAGCCTCGTAG